>CABFOW010005401.1:0-43084 GCA_902141385.1 Timema californicum | reverse complement strand
TAATTCTCTACGGTCGCAGACGCTCAGTGTTTACGTTTTTTTGGGGCGTCGAGGATAATAATCGAGGTAGTAATTAATGCCATTCGGGTTATTCCTATCTAATGGGCTGGTATCGACTTTAATATCGGTATCGAGTATCGTGAGAAAATGATGGTATCGGTATTGGTATTGAGTATCGAAAAAAACTGGTATCGATCCATCTCTAATTATAGTGGTTAAGTACGTTAATAGCCACATCTAAATATACTTTTATTTAAATTGAAAAACGACACCTTTAAACGGGAATTGAGCCCGGAACCTTGGTTTAGTACGCAAATTCTCTTACCTCTAAACTAGCCAGTAGTCCTCCCGTGTTCATGCTCAGTCTTCATTCATATTTTAAGGCTGAGCCTGTAATGGACGTATGGAAATCGTCAGCTATATAGGAGCGATCAAGCAAGATCACGAGCTATCAGATAACGCAGCTCATGGAGAGCTTTATGCTGCCATTAGTACAATTATTGTAGGAATGCGCATATTATTTATGTAATAATAATATTATTAATGATAATAATTTACTTTAATAGCGAAGATAAGACCACCACCTTCTCTTGCACTTCACCAATTTAAGTTGAAGGCTGAAGGGAATGCAAGTATTTTTACAATTTTTATAGCATTACATGTTTTTGGCCAAAATAAATAAAATATTTCTCCCGTGGCAACATAAAGTTTAGTTTTCTGCACATTCTAATATAAAAAGATCTTGAATATCTGTCAAGGGAGTTCTGGAAACTTGTCAACACTTCTTCTCTTTATTTATAAAGTTTTGACAACATTCCAGTACACGCTTGACAGATATTCAAGATCTGTTGATATCAGCATGTGCATAAAACTAAGCTCTATGTTGCTACTGGAGAAATATTTGATTTATTTTGGCCAAAAAATTTCAATTCTATAAAAACTGTAAAATTACTTGCACTCCCTTCAGCTGCACCTTAACTTATTGTCTTTTCAAGTAAATAATCACTGTGGTTTTCTTTACACCTCTCACGTTTTCTATGGATTAATTTAATCTAACTACCCTTCTCTTTCCCACACCTTAGATTAAGGGTTCTTAATTATTTTCATTCTATGTACCCCCTTAGCAGTTTGCTGAAACCTCTACATACCTTCTCAGATTGATGTATTAGATAAGTCGACCTCAGTGAACTTGGGGTAGAGTAGTCGCTTCAGGACCCGATGTTGTTCGTGGGTTTTAATTTAGTTGGTGTCGATGGATTTTTCTTGAGCGATAAAAATTCGTAGCACATCTTCCTTCGGAGAGGAAGTAAAACGTTGGTCCCATGTTGATTGTGGCACGCAAGAGATCCCTGGAATGTACCTTTCTAGCAAAATTTGTAGGCTCTTTCTAGTTCGCTTGAAGACATACATGGGCTGAGCTGAAACTCCACTCCACCTGAAATTATCCTATCACAGGAATTGCGACAAGAACTAGCCAGCCACTCACTTCAGTGGCCACATGGACTAAGGCGCTACTCTCGCATTAGACTAAACTGCCGATGACGGGAGATTGAGGTTCAAATCTCAGTCAGATGTGTTGAGGGGGTTTCTTTCCAAATAATTTTTCACTCTTCCTCCACGCAAATGCAGGTAAACTTCCTATAAATATAACATTCCTCATCCGCGGGTGATAAGATGAATATTATGATGGCTGCTACTCCCACAAATTTATGGGTCCCGTGTAATTCATCCTACTCCCAAAAATTCATGGGTCCCATGTAATTCATCCACGGACCTCTTTGGGTTCATGAACCCTCGGAATTCCTACTCTAAAGTAATCCATCAAATACTTCTTGTTACGTTACCTCAGACACTTTTTGTTATTTTGAATTTTTTGAGAAACTTTTTTAAATCCCTTTAACTCTTCAGACAGACACGTACTTAATTCAGTGGGGAAAATTATATTGAAATAATTATGACAGCTATCCCAAAGTATAGCCAGTGAATTAGATAATTATAAAAATAGGACGTGCTTTCCCATGATCAATGTGTTCAATATTGTGTTTAGAATAGTTTTATTGGCCAACAAAAATATAATTATTTTCAGAAATTGCTTAGTGGGTTCTACAATAAAACCTAAATGTATGTTATAAAACAAACTCGTAGATTTTATTTGTTATAAATATCTCTATAAAATACATTTAATTTAAAACATTCACATCAAACAATTTTAAATCTTTATTTTAATTTTAAAGACATGCATATATCTGTTCAATTTGCTAATATCAGACTTAACTCTTATGTGCATGTATTTAAAAAAAGAATACTAAAAACTATGATCTGTGTTACTACCAAATTACACTCAGGTTTAAATGGAAATTATTTGTTTTACAAAAAATTGACATGATAGTTAATCGTTCAATCAGTATTAGTTGATTTATAAGATATTTATAAAACAAAAGTTTGTGTGTCACTTCCGGCTGTGCAGTAAAGTGCCATACTCCCTCTTGATTGGTCCATAGTGTGAGGCTGGAGGATGTGACGCTATGAACTTTTCCTCCCACACAACAACCCCAACTTTGTCCCGTGGGTGTTCTTCACTAGGGCTCGCTATCTACACAGCCTCCAGCCAAACTAGAGTACACTGTAACAAACAGCATATCAAATATTACTGTAGATATACATTGTACAAATAACCACAGGGAGGATAGCATTCCACAAGAACAATTTTAATTTTAAAATAAATGTCCTCTTGGGCGATACAATTATAATCTGTTACTGTCTCTATGGTCAAATTGGTTTTTGTCATGATACTACAAAATAGTTTAGGAGGTTGGAGACAGAATGGAGGAAACTGATTCTTCTTGGATGTCCTAACTACTGACCGAAGAAAAATAATTGCTCTGTTTTGTATTAACTTTTTGCATAAATAGTATAAGCTCATTTTTACCATGATCGTGTGCTATGCTACTATTATTTGGGTTTAAATGTGCATTGGCACAAGTTGTTTTAGTGACGTAAACACAAATCAAACGTTAAACAATTTTTCTTGGTGCCCTGTGACTTACTACCTGTTCGGGATATTAAAATGTTTTAGACTATTGGTGTAAGAGTGAGGAATGTAGCTTCTAAAGTCAACAATCCGAAGGTTGGTTTGATGTTATTTTTATTCACCTGGCACTGAACATGCCCTCAGCCCTCTGGCTGGTTAGTGCTGCCTGTACCATCTGGTAGAAATCCCATGTATTAAGGGAATCTAGGAATTTTGGTGGTCCACCGTTGCCTTCCACACTGAGTTTTTATAAACTAGCGTGAAAAGGCCTACTAATTTTGCAGAGAAAGATATTTTCACATACTTTCTAGGGTTATTTTACATGTCACAATCGACATGGAACCGACGGTTTTATTTCTCCTCTGAAAACAGCTGTGCATGGATTTTTATCGCTCAAAAAAATCAACCAAACTCGGCTGGTTTTGAACCCTTAGACATCGGGACCTTAGGTGAGAACTTTGCCCCAAGATCATAAAGGTCGATTGAAGAAGGTATAATTAAGAATAAGTGTATCCAATTTGACAAGAGTGAAATAAATTTTAGCTATAGCCACCCTTAATGCATCCGGCCGAGATTCGAGCCCCGATTTTCCCGGCCACGGTGGTTTGGTCTAATGCGAGATTGGTGCGTTAGACGAAGCGTGTCAAGCTAGTTTTTTTCTCTGGAGACACATTGGACATTTAAAATACTAAGGAGGCCACACTTAAAAACTCAATTTTATTTCCATAATTTTAAGTAGAAAAACTCTAACTAATCCACTTATATTACGAAAAGAAAATTAAAATACAAAACTGTAAGAATCACCCTTTAGTTTTCCCCAGAAATGTTTGCAGTTTCTATCACGCATTCTCCTTCCGTGAAAGGTTTTAATTTGATTCACTTAAACGTGACAAAGTTTAACATTCTCAAATAATGTATTTCTACAACTCTGATAAAAAAAATCAGACCGTATTGAATGCTGGTTCATCAAATAGTCCACGGGTCGCACATAATTATGGATCAGGCCAAATTTTGACATTCCTACCTTGGACTATGCAACCACAAATGCGGGGTTTAAGCTAATTAAAGACTAGATAACGTCACAAGGAAGCTATAGAAATTGCAAGCGCATGATTTCGGTAACAGAAGGAAGCAACAATTATTAACCAAGTAAAGTGATTAAAAACGAAAGTCAAGAATCGTCTCTCTATTTGTTAACTTTTATTTGTCACGACCTTCCAATGAGGTCACGGGTATAAAGGCTGAGGAGGAAATTCAGATGGCCGACACCTTGGCTCAGTAGGTGGCGTGTCTGTCTACTAAACTAAGGGTCCCAGGTTAGATTCCTCACATGGCCGAAACATGTATCAGTGGTGAAATGTGAGTTTCCATCTTCACAGTGATGAATTAACGTCCGGGGGCAGGGTGTTGTGTCTGTTCTAGATTTAAGTTAGCTTATAGCTCCTGTGCTGATATAATCATTCGGTTCAGAAAAGGCACGTTAAATACCTCCAATAAGGAAATGAGAATCACAAGAGCGATGAAGTGTTTTATTTTGGGACTTAGACTTACTATTACCCATCTGGCCTATATGATTTTAATTAAATTAATGGAATAAGTATGAGGATATAATAATTAATAGAGAATGTACCCACATTTCAGTGGAAGGAGGGTGTAAAACCAATTAGGGAATATATTATGTATAATTCTATACATAGGGCAGGAATCTAACCTCTAGCCTCACCATCATCTGATATCTGATGAGAGAATTACGTCTGAGACCATGCGACCACCGATTCAAAAGAGAGGTTTATTAAAAGAGTAGTGATGGTAATGGGAAAAAGTGTACTATGGTAAATTGTTAGTTTCTAGCTGTGTGTCGCCACACACCTATATCCATAATTCTGCGTCGAATTATCAAAATAACAAGAAAAATGATTGGTTCTCGTTGGAGCCCGCAAGGCCGGCGTCCTTCACGGCTCAGGCGTGCGTGTGTGTCGTCCTTGAGGTTGCTCCACGCACTCTGGAACGCGCGCGCGTGTGTGGACACACCTGCCACCTGCCGCCACACGCCCACATCACTCGCCGTAGCGTCGGGCATGCGCCTCGCGGGACGTCCACCTCCCATTCAGCAGCGAGCGCCGAGCCGGCCCGGATCAATACCAGCCAGACTCGCGGTGACGTCACCGGAGGAGCAACAACGCCATTGGTGGACATTTAACGCATCACATTATTTATTAACTCTGCATGAATGGATAATTTTAGGTGGTGAACACAGACCCGAAGAAAGGAGTTTTAGTTTTTTTATCTGGCTCGTTAAGAGGGGGAGAAATAGTGCGTCTCTCGGTTGTTTTGCTTCTCAAGTTTGTCATTTTCTTTTTAGTTTGTCCGTTACGTCCGCGCCCCGGGTGGTCGAGAGCGCTTGTCGGGACGAAGTGGGTCTCTCGCGCGAGGGGTTGAAAGGTCCGGTGTTTGCTACTCATTCCCCTACACCCACTCTTGCTTGTGCTAAGATGCGGTTCTTCCTCCTCTCCACTACGGGGATACTTTCCCACAGCGCTTCGCTATAGAAGAAAAAAAGGAAAAACGATAAAAAATAAAAACGACGGGTCCCCCTTCGTCGGGGAAGTTATCCCGTCATGGACGCGAGCTGATGACCCGGGGTACCTCTACCACCGCCATCGTGAGTGATGTGATCCGAACCATGGAGTGTGGTGCGGGTATAACGTTCGTAGCCGACCCCGTGAAGACTCAAGCCGTTCTTCTGGTTGCCAGTGTTCCTTCAGACACCAACCCGACGTAACGGAGCAGCCATGCCATAAGTCAACAGACCTGTCCTCTTTTACCCCCCTTGCGATTCGTACAAGGACGAAAAGAACCACTGACGAGACAACACAACATACGTAATTATACATAGAATAGTGTTTTATTTTATTTAAACAAATAAAAACGTGTTTTTTAATTTACATGTGGGTGTGTGTGT
Organism: Timema californicum; assembly: GCA_902141385.1. Taxonomy (NCBI): domain Eukaryota; kingdom Metazoa; phylum Arthropoda; class Insecta; order Phasmatodea; family Timematidae; genus Timema; species Timema californicum. The sequence goes on along the minus strand of CABFOW010005401.1, from coordinate 37,091 downwards.
TTTGTTTTAAATCGCGGATAAAATAATAATAAATAAAAATACAGTTTTGTTATCAAGGGGGGCCATTATTATTATTATATATAAATTAGTTTCCTTCAATTGTTTTTTACTATTTGTGTCGAGATTCTATATCCGCGAAGAAGAACGGAAAAAGGAAGGCAGAAGAGAAAAGGCCGTGTGGGTAAAAACAAGATGGTGGCCGATGACGGGCGGATGCTAGGACTGCCGCGCCATGGTGGAGTGCCACGCGAGGTACGCTGGGGAATTTAGGGCCCCCGGTACCGTGAGTCCGGGGTGCGAGCACCACCCCTTACGTCAGGAGGAGGAAGAGGAGCGGACAGCCCCCGCCGAGATGGCGGACCTGCCCGACTTGTCCCACCTCACCCCGGAGGAGCGTCGCATAATAGAGTCCGTCATGATGCGACAGAAACAGGAAGAGGAGCGGGAGAACGAAATCATGAGGTGAGTCTCATCGAGGGCTTGTTCTCATAACGCTAGTCCTAACGTCCTCTCTCTGATCAAGGTGCCCCCAAAGGAGAATCTTTTGTAACAACAAAACGTACCCTTCATCGCCATGTTGGATTTGCGTCCCCTATCTTCCGTTTTCAAAACTAAATCGACCTTTTTTGTGTGCTTATTATCGTGCTTGCATGGAAAAATAATAACAAGAAAGATATAAATGTGTCTGTGAAGTTATATAACCTAAAAAAAAGTATAGCCTAATAAGGGTGGATGGGGGTAGTTACAATATTACCCGTGTGATGTCATGTCGGGTGGTTTTCGGCAGCGGATCGACCGTTATATTGGCTTTTGTTCTACATATTACATCCTAAAGATCGGCTCGATAACGCTTATTGGCCATAAATAGCTCGAGGTACGAAAGGTTCAAGTTTAAAACTGTTTCAAGACTTTGTTTGGATTTTCATTGATCTTAAGAATCAAACCCAGTTGTTGATACAGTTACATAGATCCCTGACGGGAAAGACTTGGGTGTCTACTTAAAAGTATGTTATATAATGTTCACGTGATGCCAGAAATAACTGTGATCCAGGTTTTCCCTAAAAATGTATAAAACTAATGTGGTTAACTATTTATTTCAAATCCACATCGGTGGACACATGGCCTAAGGTGCTACTCTCGCAATAAACGAGACTACTAATGACAGGTAGATCGGGGTTCAATCCCGGTCGGGTGCATTGAGGGTGGTCTTTCCTAAACGGTTTTCCCACTCTTTCTCAACTCATATACGAGTACACTTACTTTAAATTCAACCTTCCTCATCCCTAACCCATTAGCCTAATTAGTCATAAGCATATTCCGAATGGTTAGCTTGACGCTGAGCTTATATAAAGGAATTGAGATAGCAAGTATAATTTTTTAATTTAAACGTCCACATTGGTTCCACCCCCTCTGAAACATCCAGCTGAGATTAGAACCTCAACATCTCCACTATCGGTAATTCAATATTTTGTGTGCTTAACAACTCCTTAGACCACATGATCATCAGTGAGTATATTCCCTCCTCCCTGTGATCCGAGTCTTACTACCGTCCGGTATATCCTCCTATTTACAACAAAGAGGTAGGATTAAGAAAGGTATAGTTTAAAGGAAATGCAACCGAATTTGCGTGTAAGGTGAGTGAGTAAAAATCTAGAACTAACACCTCAGTACACACTGTCTGAATTAGAACCTCAACCTCGCTCCTCATCGGTAAACCAGAAAAGACAAGATTGACGCCTTTGTCCGCACCTCATCTGTTACTTAGTTTAATGCATTTTAAGTATTCAAAAGAATTAATTATAAGTGTCATGTCGTAGAGTTCTGCCATGGTAAGCAGAACTTGTTAAAACTGTGCCTATGATACGTCCTCGCCTACTTGGCCCCCATTTGACTTTATTTCGGTATCAAATAAGTCACATGAGAACGTAATTCCATAGATACCTGCCCAATGTTCTGCTGAGGAATGGGAACAAACCACTCTGCTTACACCGGCAACACTCCACAACACAACATTTTACAAACCTTTGAGTGTCTCGATTCAAACAACATCCACAGAGTTTATAGCCATATATTGATTGCATCAACGTGATCCAGAGATTTTATGTGCCCTTACTGAAGACAATCATCCCCGGGGTTTATGAGCACCACATTCTAAACCAAACCTATCCACGCCAGTGGACACCCAAAAGTCTGTCTCGTTTGATCAAGTTTACCTTTGATGAAAAGTTGGGACTCGAATCATGAACAGGTGTTCTGAGGTGGTTTTTCTTAAATGGTTTTCACCCGCCTCAGTGATGTAGTTAGCTAACGCGCTGGTTTCGTGTTGAGCTAAACTGTCAAGGACAGGGAGATCAAGGTTCGAATCTTGCTCGGGTGAATTGGGGAGGGTTTTTCATCAATAGTTTTCCACTCTCACTCCACGAAAATTTGGGTTCACTTCCTCTTCCTTACTTCCTTCCTTACTTCCAATTTCCTAACCCATTAGAGTAATTAGTACGTAAGCGTATAGCTCTAACGGGTAGTAAGACGTGGTGCTAAGTATTATTATTAAGTATTAAAAGGTTTTCCACTCCCCCACCAGATAAATACGAATATATTTCCTATACAATTTCCCTTCCTAATCTCTGCTCCATCAGTCCCTGGCACAAAGTAAACCCTCTTTGAAGTCTTGAATTAAACCAGTGCTTCTAGAATACAAGATAGCCTCCTTGACAGCTCAACCAAAGAATAAAACGAAAAATATTACTCTATTGAAATTAACTTTTTTTTACATGCACTGCGTCTAACTACTCATTTGGGTTGTACGCCCATGTACCAATAGCTTTAGGGATTAGGAAGGCTATATTGATAGGAAGTGTAACAAAATTTGCTTGGAAGGAGAGTGGGAACTCATTTAGGAGAAACCAGCCTCAGTACATTCGACAGAGATTCAAACCTCGATCGGCAGCCTAGTCTACTGCAAGAGCAGTCAGTGCCTTAGACCATGCGACCATCGAAGCGAGCTCGGTACATTAATCAACACGTCATTCACATGTTAAACTTAACTGCCGGTTACAAAGAGATCTGATCTCGAATCCCGGTCGTGTGTACTGAGGGTGGTTTTAATCAAATATTTCTTAATCTCTATACATGCAAATTTGGGTACTATTACTCTAAAGTTTTACCTCCACTATTAAATTAGCGTAATTAATGTATGCGAATAACCCTAGCACCTGCTTCGGTGCCCGCATAGTCTAAACTCTAAGACATATTTCTCATGCTAGTCCTTAATCTAGACTGACGATGACAGGGAGATCAGGGTTCTAGACCCAGTCGGGTGTACTGAGGGTTTTTCCTAAATGGTTTTTCACTCTACCTATGCGCCAATGCGGGCAAACTTCCCCTGAATTAAACCTTCCTCATCCCTGACTCATTAGCTTAATTAGGACATATGCGTATAGTCTAAACAGGTAGTAGGACACGGTGATAATAATAATAATAATAATGCCCTAGGAATGATGCTAGCCAACCAAAGAAGAAGAATGGGCACTTAAGACGCAGTTAAAAAAACTACATGGATGGGGTAGTGTAGGGAGATTGGGAAAGCAGTTAGGTAAAAACCAACCTTAATTCATTTGAACCTCCACCTCCCCGTTATCGGCAAACCAGACCAAGTGCGAATTTCGTTTGTTCCACATGCTCCCACCTATGAGGGCCGTACTAATTTAACCACTTTAAACAGTTGTCAGTTGAATCTATATTGACTATACCTTCAGTTCCCTCTTCTTCCGATTATTTCAAGGTTCAACAAAACTTCCCAGTAGATAGATGAATCAATAATATCCCCCCTCTTCCTCCTAGAACAACAGCCGAGTCATATCTGCAGTGTGATACCACATTTGATATTCTTCTTTTAGCCTGTGCGTCATCTATTAGACTAGTCAACACCGAGTTTGTTGCGTGTGGCTGTTGATTATTTTGTTGACTCAGTTGCCGTGACAAGGAATATGTGAGGGCTGGGAAGGGGGTGTCCAAGCACCATATTAGCGTCAGGTTGGCACGTGCGCGGAAACATCTAAAGTCGAACGCGCCTAAGGAGGAACTTTTTTCGTTATTACGTGTGTCATGAGGTTCAACACGTGGGTTGAAAGGGACGTGAGTTAAGGCCAGTACACTTTTTTTTAGGACAAAATAAACAAAATATTTCTTCACCAGACACATTAATTTTCTACCAATAATAATTTCAACCATTCTTAAATAGTTGTCATAAACATAGTGGGGATTTGATGATAACTTTTTAAATCAAGAGAAAATGTTATCAAATTCTAGGATGCTCATTACAAATAGACCATTTGAAAATTTGTTATTTTTATCTCGATTTAATTGACCAAAAAAGTTATACATAACATCAACTTAAGTAAATGTAACATCTATGTGCGTTATAATATTATATTTTAAAATTGTTGATATATTATTTTTTGAAGAAAACTATACTAAACTTACTCAAGCCGTATTTGATAAATTTGACCCAAATTATTTATTGCTATAAGACTTCAAAAATACTGCCCTTAATTCGCGTTTTCTCCGTTTCATCTTAATCAAAGAGTGGAAGATAAGGGTTTCTAAGAGGTGGAGTACCTGTGTCTATTTAACATGTTTTACGTGCATAGAGTCTCACTACCGATCAGTGATGTCCATATATTTACTATAATAGGGTAAGGATGAGGAAGGTTGTATTTAAAGGAATTGTACCCGCATTTACGTGGAGCTATTATAAAAAACTGTTAAGGAAAAACCACCCTCATTACACCCGGTTGAGATTCGAGCCCCGACAAAGCAGACCAGACAAGATTGATCCCTTTGCCTGAGTACCCACTTGTGTGGGTTGAACTTTTGAGGAGGGAATTGAAAGAAAAAACTATTGATAAGTCCCACATGGTGTGACACCCAGTGCACACGGTCCCGATATCTCTTGTTATTGGCAATACAGTACAGTGTGAGCCGGAATATTGGGGTATTTTTACACTGGGACACCGGGGACCAACACTTAATTGCCGACAAAATGAGAAGCATTTTATTACTGAACATTAACTCGAGCAATGAAGAACTATTTGTTACTAGTGCTTCTAAACAGGAGGAGAATGAAGATGAAACGCTTACACGCACGTACCCTGCTATTTACACGCACGTACTCTGCTATTTACACGCACATAATCTGCTATACCCTGATCTTGGAAGCAAGTCCGATCTAGAAGGCCTTGCTTCATACCAGAATTCTTCTCTACAGTAGTATTTGGGTAGTATAAAAGAACTTCCAGAACGGTAATAGGAAGTCAATTTTGGAAGGCATGTTATCTTACTAAAACGTAGTAAGATTCTGGTATTAAATAAGGTTTTCGAAAAGGGACTTACTACCAAAATTAGGGCATACACGATCATCTGTAGATAGATTTGTTCTAAAATGGAGTTGGGGAACATATTTTTTAATCCAGCCACAGATATAGTGAGGGATAAATGAAATTCGCCCTAGCATATAAAAATTGAGAATTTGGTTGCTCAATCGAGTATTTAAAACAATATCCAATGTTTGAACAAGTTTATTTAAAACATATACACTCTGACAACTTGGTGACAACAGCCTCAGGAGAAAGTGAGGAAAACTGTTCAGATTGAAACTGCAAGACAGTTTAATGAAAAATTTGACAGTCCTTATGTCTGATAAATCGTAGAAACATTGGCTCAATATCTAAACTCAATGAATATATAAATTCCATCTCTAAATTGACATAAACAATTCTCGATATATATTTTGACTTAATGAATACCATTGTAGAGAACGTTAATTAAAACATCCACATTGATCCAGACATGAACAATAATTTCTAAATGCTTGATTTCAAAGTTGGAAGATCGTTGCCAGTCAGAATAGATCTTCACATACTTGTGACGGAAGAGTTCGGGTGAATTTTCAAGTGTTCCAGACTGTGAAGAAAAAGCAAATCATCTTCAATCCCGCGCTTGTCTAAAAATAGGAGGGCGTAATTTTTTATTTGCTTGGTTGTTATTAAGTGAGAGAGCTTATTTTTTTGGGAGAGAAAAGTATTAAATAGTGTGTGTAGGAGGGGTGGATTGGTAAACTTCAAGGTCAACGACCTGTGAGCAAATAAATAACAATGATAAAAATATAACTATTGATCCAAAATTATTTCTAAATTGTCATTTTTATAGTTTCCCATTTTCACTCTCGATCCCGATCCGAATATTTTGACTTATTTCCCGTCCCGCAGTAAACACCTCCCTTTAGTCTATATCTAGTCTAGATTCAAACTGAAGGCAGAGATGAAACGAAGTCTTGGGAAAAGAGGTGGAGGGGAATATTGGATGTCAGTGTTGAGCCAATAACTCATTCAGAAAGCGGAATGTTTCCAATAATACACAGAAAATATCAATTTATAATCAGCACACGACACCAGTAAAATGTTTCTTTTACTGTGAGAGATGGTAAACTCAAAACTCTTATCTGACACACTTTTATGACCAATTTTGTACCTGGGGCTATTGGCAATCTAGTTTCCCATCCCGGTTCTAAACAGACAACCAATTTATGACATGCCAGTGGGTGTTGGTAGCTATAGCTTCCTACCTCAGCTCGAGTAGGCTCAGGTAGGCCACCCGACTTACGTGAGCTTGGAGCGGGCTCCCTACTCTCCCCTCCGTCGGGCGACCCTTAAAGCGGCCTATTTCACGCACGTACCCTGCACGTCAGCAATGCACGAACGTGCGTGTGGCCTGCGATGGAATTACATCCGTGCGTGGTTAAGAACGTGCATTGCACGCCGTGCTAGTCACGGCACGTCAGCGATCACGAGAATCTGGATATTTTCACACGGTGTGCACTGCAAGTCTTGCAATCGTGCTCATGTATAGGCTCAGGGGAGACAGACATGCCAGAGTGAATTCATTTTAGTAGTTGGGAGTCAAGTTCTCCTACGGCAGATTCGTTAATATTTTGTCAAGTATTTGTATAATTTGTTGTGCGTAGTTACAGCTGTTTGTTATTTAAGTATTGCTAATTGTCATGGGTGTAACAGAAGCATTTTTGTCTGTAAACATTTTGCCTACATTCATTGAGGCCTACCAGAGTCATCACTATTTATGGAGCATTATATGTAAAGAATACTCCAACAAACAGATGAAACAGGCAAACATTTCAACAAAACACACAGATCATAGGATTGAAACCGTACACTTGAGAACGGTACCAAGCACGCCACCAGACTGATTGCTGTTCAAGTGTGAGCTGGATTTCTTACACCGAGTGTGGTTCGGCGCGTCACGTTAACTGATTGTCATGCATTCCAGTGGACGTTTCAACACTGAGTACGTTGCTATCAAGCGTGGTTGAGATCAAGTGGTGCGTTGAACTGTGTGTTCCCACCCACCTATTTGAAGATCAGTTTGAATGGTGAAAAACGACTGTAGGCATTAAAGAGGGCAAGATATGAGTAATATTCTCCCTCTGGATAAATATTGTGTAGTGTTAAGACCATTACAGTTTTTGTCTGGGACCAATCACTAACATTTATAGTTTGTTTTTAGCACGGCTTCTTACTATTTGTTTAGGTTGTATGCATATGTACTAATTACGATAATGAGTTAGGAGGGTTGAATTTAGATAAATTATACCAACATTTGCAGAGGTAGAGTGAAAAACCATTTAGAAAAAACACACTCAGTACACCCGACCGGGAATCGAACCCCGATCTCACTGTCATCGGAAGTCTAGTATATTGGGAGAGTGGTGACTTAGAGCATGTGGCCATTGAAGTAGTTTATTTCTATTGTTGTTTAAAAAAGTTTTTATATTGTTTTGGAATTTTATTAGGCTTTAGTAAGAATATTTAATAAACTTGCCACCCTACTTCAGTGGTCGAATGCTCTAAGGCACCGGTTCTAAAATTATTATTTTTTAGATTGTACCCCTTAGCCATGACAAAAAGTCAAATGTACCCTCAAGATAAAATTTCGCCAAATCACAGATTTAGAAAAATGACCACCATAACCCAACACAATTTTTTTAAATGAAATTTTTTAATCCTAATTCTAGAGCTGAGATATTATGAATCCTCCAAGTTTTTAAGTGCGATGGGTGTTCCTGTATGGCTTGACACAAATTTCTGATGTTAGGTTGTCCATTTGAAATTGTAAAGCAGAGGTCCGGCTCCAAATTTAGCTTATTGCGATTCTAATTTATTTGATACACCAAGAATGAAAAACCACCCCAACATATATATGTTGTTGAGAAAGGCATGATAAACTTGATATTACGGTCGGTGATATAAAGAAACTAGTTCAGTCTCTCCAACAAAAAACCTTCTAAAATGTTTTATTGAAACGGGATTTGAGGATTTCCTCATAGGACAGTTCAATAATTTCTTCTTTTTCTTTAGTTGTAAAGAAGACTGGTATACTGGAGTCTTACACTGCATAAATAGGGTCTTGTATCCAGGAGTTGATGCCTAAATTATCAAGAACATATTTGACCAAATCTTTAATCAAACCCAGACAACGTTCTTTTATGTCGTTTTCAACAGAACCACGAAGCTCAAGTTCATTTTCATCTAAGACATTTTCTAAGGACGGAAAGAATGACAGATGTCCTTTCACAACTTATTTTGTTGCAAACCGAAGTTTCTTTTTTAAAGATTTTATTTTGTCATCAACCATTAAGGATGTTGTGTATTTACCCTAAATATATTTTTATTCAGCTCATTCAGTAACAGGAACATGTCAGCCTTGAAAGCTAGCCTGAACAGTCACTGTTCATCTGTAAATCTGTCACTAAACTCACATTTTCAATCAGAGAGGAAAACTTGAACTTCTTGCCTCATAACATAAAAACGAGCAAGACAATTTCCTTTGGAACACCACCCTAGCTCGGTGTGGAAGGGAAGATGATTGGGCTCGCTTCCCATTTCTTCACATAAGACTGCAAATAATCTGGAATTTCCTACTTTTGATTTTGTGAAACTAACGGTCTTCACTGATTCTGTCAATACTATTTTCATATAATTTGGATATATCCTAGCAACTAGAGCCTCCCTGTGAAGACTACAGTGGACAAATTTGCATGTGTAGTGACCTTCTTGATTTGAGAAACCACATCACTAGGCTTGCCAATCATAGCTTGTGCAATTTCAGTGAAAATTCCAATGCACTTCTCCTGGTATACACCATACTGAGATACAAAGCCATCAAGAGTGTCAAATAACTCCTGTGTCATTGTATTATTTGGGAGATTCTTGCAGGACAAAATGTAATCTACCGCAGAGGGAAAATAATCAATATATCTAACAAATGCTAACAATTGCGCTACATTCATGCAATAAATACTCTCATCCAGCTGCACAGCAAAGCATTTTGTGGACTTCAGCTTAATGATGAGCTCCTCCTCCAAACAATTAGTCATACTTGAGATCCTGCGATACACATCATCATTGGACTAAGGGATAACATCCATCAAGTTTGCTTTTTTTCACTAATAACATTTGATACCATATCTTTGGCGGTAGGCAGTAAATATGACTCGGCTACAGTGTGGGGTTTTCAAGTACTTCCTATTACTAAACTAATCTTGAATGAACCTTCAAAGCCCTTAAAATTTAGAGATGAAAAGGAGGCGATTATTTGTTGAATAAATATTATCTCGTCTTTCTTTCACTTAAAAAATTTAAGTGGCTTACTTTTCAGTTGAAAAGGTTGGTCTCATCACAAATAACACATAGAGGTGAAGTTTCTGCCTCACTTTCTTCAAAAGAAAATCCCAAAGACAAGTATTCAGGATCATACTTTCTTAACTTAAGCTGAGATTTCTTCTGATGAGTAGACCTACGCAAAGAAGATTCAGCTTCCGTTGTCTCATTTTCACCAGAGGCAGTCTCACTTTCCGATCCGAGTCTTCTCCCTTTAACAGGCTGGGTTGGTTCGATTAACCACTTAACCATCTTGATCAAAACAAGAAAATGTAAAAAATATTAAAGCTTCAAGTTATCTATTTTCTGAAAAAAAAAATCGAAACAAAGTTTATGATAGAACGACAAAAGGAGCTACTCTTTTAATACGGGTTATATGTTTGACTAACATTATCATGAATACATAATACACAAAAACAAATAAATTGGAACTAATTAATACATGAATATCACCACAATATACCACATGAACTGCATTGCAAGCTTGAGAAATATCGTTAAGAGAGAAATAGTATGTCACCTTGTTGTGACTGTTCATGAAAGACGCTCAAATTATACTATAAAATAAGAAATATAACAAATACTATAACGTAGAAGGCTAATCGAAACAAAATTTATGATAGAACGACAAAAGGAGCTACTCTTTTAATACGGATTATATGTTTGACTAAAATTATCATGAATACATAATACACAAAGACAAATAAATTGGAACTAATTAATACATAAATGTCACCGCAATATACCACATGAACTGCATTGCAAGCTTGAGAAATATCGTTAAGAGAGAAATAGTATGTCACCTAGTTGTGACTGTTCATGAAAGACGCTCAAATTATACTATAAAATGAGAAATATAACAAATACTATAACGTAGACGGCCCTGTGGAGGGATGCAAATTCTAGGAAATCGGCCGTCAGCCGAATGAAAATTTGTGGTTAGCTTGTTTACTTTGGAGAAAAGTAAATGGTTAGTTATTACTATTTTCGATACTTCAAAATATTAAGAAATCAAGTCCTAATATCATAAAAAAATATAGGCTTTAACTAAATGTGCTTCGAAGGGAAGTGAACAATTTGATAGCATTGATGTACAAGTTTGTCAAGTAATCAAAGAAGTAAGTTTCCATATGTCACTTAGATAATTATTTTTCATCACGTTTGATTATTTGGTCATTTAGCCCATTTCCTTTCAGAGCTGCTCGCGTACCCCCTGAAAGTTGCCTGCATACCCCAGTTTGAGAACAGCTGCTCTATACTAAGGCATCCCTATCGCAATAGACTGGACTGCCGTTGACAGTAGTAGTGGTTTGAACACCTAGTCGGGTCTACTGCAGGTGGTTTTTCCATAATTATTTTCAACTATACCTTCAAGCAAATGCATAAACACTTCCTCAAAACTAAACCTTTTATCTCCCTAACACATTAGATTAATTAGTAGGCCTTATTTTTCATAAAGCCCAAATGGGTAGTAAGACGCACCGCTAAAAAATGTCGAATAATGTAATACAACAATGTATACTGTCAGTAACGACAAGGGCAGGGTTCAAATTCCATTTGAGTGTATCGAGGTTTTTTAAAATTTAAATATATACCCTGCTGGAGTCAACACAAATGATAAAACTATTCCTTCCTAATTCCTAATCATGAACTATAAACATTGATGTGATGGTTTGAAATTGTGAAGTTGGATCAACGCTCTACATTTCATGGTCTAAAAGATAGACCCGACTTTTGCTTGGGGCTGTCTCTTAAATAATGTACCGCTAAGCATCGTGGAATCAAGTCATTTTAAGGCGGCCGCGGCCACTTCGGTCAGCGAGAAAGTATCAATCGCCCATCAGGCCACAAGGTTTAAAATGCAATGGTCTGTGTCATTTTATGAAGATACTTCTCTATTCTGTCCAAGTATAAACTCACTCTCGTCCTTCACCCACAACTACTCTTTGTCATGTCAATAAGAAAGAGAGGGAAGAAATCTACAAAACTTCTTATCTCAAGGTAAAAAGTAAATCGTTGCTAGTTCTCAAATCTTAAATTTTTTGTTATGAGACTATAAAAAAAATCTTTATTTGTTAGAGGAAGGCAAAATCTAGAGCCCTTTTTCATCAAGCCTAGTCCCGTAGCGTCGCAAATATGTTGAACAAATTCGTTAAAAATGAGCTAATTTTACATCTTCATACATTATATTCCATTGATAAATCTCAAACAATAGAATTGTATGGGCCAATAAGTTCTGTTGGAATATTTCGACTTTATTTTGTTGTGAACCATATTTAAAAAAAATGCATTGTAGAATTAAATATTGTGTTAGAGCTGAACGTCTGGCGGTAATTTCTAGCTTATCAAGTCCTATATGTATGTATATATATATACATATATCACTCGAATGTGTAGTAATATATATATATATACGAGTGTATATATTTATTAACTACTATGATGTGGTATGAATGAGGAAGTTAGATATCAGAGAGAAATTCAATATTATTTGCGTGGAGGGAGCGTAGGTAACTATATAAGAAAAAAAATCGGTAAATCCACCAAAGATTCCAAGCCCGAAATCCCTGCCATCAACAAACCAACCAAAATGGGCTTGACATTTAGATTCGGTGTTCATTGGCTTAGGTTTATTTGAGCTATATTAATCCTAAAAATACTACGGAACTTTAAAATAGCATTATTTAATGTATTATTTAACTAGTTATGCTAAAAAATAGAAACGTATTTAATTTAAACGTTTAACTCGATAGTATCAATGTTATCGATTATTTATAGCGCTATTTCAATAGCAAAAATGCGACATGATAGACATAATCCTTTCTGAGCATAAGGTTTCTAAAAATACAGTCAAATTCAGCCTTCATTTTGTATTATTCACATTTAATTTTTTTAAATCAACAGAATTTCACTATGTAGGGTTGTATGGTACAGATAACAAAACAATGAAAATATTGTATAATATTAATGCAAAGAGTATTTGATGGCAGACTGGATGAGTGCACTGCAATAAAGAGATCGTGGAATATTAATCTAAGGAATACTTGTTGGCAAACTAGATGAAAGCACTCCAATGTAGAGATTGTGGAGTATTAATCTAAAGAGTACTAGAGGGTAGACTGGATGAGCACATCACAACTCAACGCCCCTATCGTGGAGAGTTATGTGACCGTGCGCTACTTGTAACGCGACGCATCGCAGCGCAAAGGTTGTTCAGACGTATCCGTCGTAGTCATAGTAAAACATGTTCTAACACTTTCAGAAGAAAATCAATAGAAAAGTATTATAATATACTGGCACTAGTGGTCATACCATGATTTTAACCAAACCTACCTTAAAGTGACGAGTTAGAAATGTGTGGAAAAAATGGTAAATGAAAATGGAGAAAGGTGAATATTATTAAGAGACATATAAGGATGAAGACCTACAGGGATGTATAGAGCTATGTGCTGCTTAACACTACCTTACGCGGTAACGGGGTACTATGAGCCTCGCGTATATCACTTGTAATACCACATCACTTATTCTATCATGGCATTTGGACGTCTGTGGGACCCTCCTGGGTCTATCACTCATCTCCCAAGACCCTGGTTGAGAGGATTAATGGAACCTGGTACCTTGTAATATAAAGCATATGTAATCTTCCGGGAGTGATTCCTGATAAACTGCATGGCTAGGTATAGGTGCGGAGTCCTATTAGAGACGTGCCAGGTTGCGTCAACAATGATTCTAAGTGATCGGCTCTGGAATACTTGCATCCTGAACGTCCGCTAGGAGCCCTCACGTAGGGCACGCAACATCAAGTGGTGGCCCGAGTAAAGCTTGATTCATACATTCGCCGAAAATAGACAGCAGACTATACTTGAATGGTGCAGCAGCGTAGCAAAAACTACCAGATTTATTCTCATGTATCCATTTGCCAAACCATTTTATGAGATGCGAGACCATGCGTTGAGCTACTGTCACTTTTGGCAGTCAAAACTTTCACAACAAACCATTTATTTTTTAATTATCTATTTATTTTAAGTGTTTTTACATAATTTTTAACACGAACTTATGAAAGTAACCGCTGGTATGTTTCTTTTTTGTGGTTGTGGCGTCTGTAGTTCACTTAAAAATACTTTACAAACCAAAGGCTATAAAAGTCTAATTTCATTTGATAAATTAATATAGTGAACCAAACGAAACAAGGGTTGTTGATGACGTCATACGAACCGTGTTTGGTTGTGTTCACGCACATTTTTTTTCAATAAGAACTTTTATTTGGAACCTAGTATTTTGTAAGGTTATTTCTCTAAGTTATAAAGTGTATATTTATTTTAGTGTTTATAAGAAGATACAAGTGTGAATGCAATAACTTTTTAATGTATTATTTCATACACTCTCTATAATATCACTTGCTACCACAACCAAGAATATAGAGCATGATAGTTTTAATAATATATTTTATTCTTTTAATAAGTTACGGACAATCTAGTTGTACAGTAATGCTTAAGGAAATTTTATTAGAAGCGTTTATTAACACTTTTTTTGATAATATAGTATTACTAAGAAAAAAATAATTATTTCTACATTAGTGACTCTCAACCAATGTTTGCTACAAAAATCTTATGCTAGCTTCTGTCAGTTACCTACAATCCTACGCTGAACGTACTTAACGTATCTCACATGGGAAATATATTAATTATCATATTTTCTGGGTGAAGATAACATATGACAGGTATAGTCTTAAGCTAGCAATGCTTGCTCAGGCAACACAATCGTCATGCATGACACGATACTGATTAAGAGTGAAAGCGTATTCAATCTATACTGGGAGATTGTGATGAAAGTCAGCCACCTCAGTGAATCTAAATGGTGCACTGATATGAGGCGTGGTCACAAGCGAGGCAAGCAATACATTACGCTGATATGGAAGCCTATTTTTAAACTATCGAAGGTGCTAATGAACCAAACATGATCTCCTATGTGTTAGGTCAGGTCTTGACAGAATATTTACAGTATACTTCTCGCACACTTTGATATTTCAAAAGCGTAAGGGCAAGGTTGACCAGTGCGTCTAAAATGTCAGAGAGCAATCACATACGATTAACTCCGCCTCTCTCTATTTATCAGTTGACTGATTACCCACGCTTGCATTGAGGGCTGTATGCCTCATGGTGAGGACATAACAGATGGTAGAACCTGTTGCTTTTAACTTGGTTACCTTTTGGATAAAATTACTTACATATTCTTTCACCGGGTGCAAATATACATTTTTTTTAAAAATGATTTCGTTTATCACTTTATTACTAAAGTCTTATGCTTATGTACCATAAACACGAACTATATTTCCGTACTAAATTCAATACTGAATTCAATACAAGTCAACTAATACCATGTGAACGGCCAACTATTATGATTACTATTAGTGAAACAAGTAGCTCTATCTCTAGTGAGACGTGGTTATAGTAATAATAACAATATAATGTGAGAAATTAGTAAATTGTAGTAAAAGTAAATTTTAATTGTGGCTTGGTGAGTTTTGATTTAGTGAAATTTCTTGTAAAATATCAATACAATTATTTCAAGAGGGGAAGATGTTTGTATAATTTATTTTATAGAATTTAAATCTTGCAGAAAGAAATTAGAATAATATGTGATAGTAAATACATTATTAATTAATTTGTTATAGTGAAAAGTTAAAAATTAAAAAGTTGAATGATATGAATAGACTAATTTCTTAATTGTATTTGCCCTACTGTAGTCTTTATCTCCTTTGATTTAATGACTGTGTTGGCTGCCATATATTTTTGTATGACATGTTTCAATGCATGGTGTACATCATCTTCAGGTGCTGGTTTCAATTAGATATATGTTATCCCTTTATTTATTGTAATGTGACTGGATATACTTTTAATATAGCTGACTAATTATTACAACATTATATTAATACACTACCAGGAAAGATTGGTGGTAGTTTGGCAGTGACCAAGATAATTTTTGTATCAATGTTTGGCTACTAGTGCACGCACAGAAGAGATACAAGTTGTCTTATGTTTAAAAAAATAACAATGATTCCCTTGTATTTAAAACAGAACTAAACAAATTATATATATTTTAAAAATATTTTTGGGGAATTAGTTTTTATTATTATTATTATTATTATTATTAGCACCGCGTCTTACTACCCGTTCGGGTTATACGCACTTACGCTAATGTGTAATGGTAGGGTGATTGTGAGATGAAATGAAGGACCTACAGTTTAACGTGGAATCCGAACCACGGTGGAGGCCTGGCATTCCTCACATTCACAAGATGTCTTGTCAGAGGTGAAGGAAGGGTTTAGTAATAAGATAAATCTTTGCCGGGACCGGGGATCGAACCCCGGCCGCCAGCATAGAAGTCTGACACCTTACCCCTAGACCACCAGGTCACTCTTAGTTTTTATTAAAAGAGATTATTGATATAATCATAATTTTTAAAATATACGTTGGCTTGTTTCAAAATATACATTCAATTTTTTTCTAATTGCTTGTTGGGGCACTTGTCTCTCGCCGACTAGATATCCACTAAATCTCCAGAGAGACCCCCCGTAGGGCTTCCCAGCTACCCTATCCCTAGGTTCAGGAGCCCTTTATGGTGCAACCACTGATACACATCGGAACCGGAACCTTTTCGCCGGACATGGATCGAAGTCCACGAGTGCCTTTCTGGGTACTTGGACACTCAAAAAAATCAGTACCAGCCCTTCCATGCCAGAGGCTACCTTGGGTAACTTGAGAAAAACCTCCTTCACTGGTACCGGATGGAGGGAGGAGTCAGCTCCTCCCAGTGATCACCCAATCACGAGGAAATCAGGAGCTCAGCCTCCGAACAGTCGTCTCCTCAAACCTTCGTTCTCATGCCCCAGAACTTTAACACCCCACATATTGGCTGCCACCCCCCTCAGCACCATTCTTGAGACCGACTGCCCGGAGGTGCCCGGACCATCTATCCCCGCTACACGCGTACGCACCACCAAACGCTCAGTGTGTGTCGAGAAGCCTCGATCCTCACACACAAATGACCTTATCGGGGTCCTAGCTATGCCGGACTCCAGCGCCTGTAACATTGCCTAGGGGCTACACCGTGGAGGCACCCCGACAGGAATTTGAGAGCTTTGTCAGTACCGGAAGGTGGCAAAGACAGTCTAGTGCTCGTTTATATGAAACATGCGCGGGCCCAGAGCGCGTCCCGGCCACTGTACGTCGGGCCGGTTCCTTATGCCTGAGTACCGTGAACCCCTCACCCGACAACTGAGATCCCAGACCCTCACCTCCCTGCCTTTTTAGATTTTTAGCGTCCGGAAGGGGAAAGACCCCGGAGGGACAGCTGAAAGACACGCGATAACCGATCTAAGCCGTTTCTTTATTTAAGTATCGTATGAATAGCACAGTACTGTACAACACCCTCGGTAATCTAAGTTTCCCAAAGAATGCCGTGGTCTGGATCATCTTGCTTTACATACGGGGAATCCTAGGCCTCGTCCGGTCGAGAAGATCAAGCTCTATTCGTCCCTCTATTCATGGGTCGTTTGGTTCTCGGGTCTCAACCACAGTCGGCCGTGTCCCTGACAGGGCTTGGGCAGCACCCCCAGTTGCGATGGTATCATAGGTCCGTGGGTCGACCGCGGATTTCACAGGTCCTGACTGCTGCAAGCTCCGTCCGAGGCCTGTTATCCACTGCTTAGACGAATGTGACGATATTATTTTTTGACGCGGAGAGGTATTTCCTACCGTAGATCCGTCTCAAGGCTCGAGTTGAGTCTCCAGACCATGGAAGATCACTCTGCCTTTGCCTTTGTTGCCATATATAAACCATTTTCTGAAGGGTTTACTTTTCTTGTTTGCATTAACTATTTTCTGAAGGGTTTACTTTTATTGTTTGCATTAACTATTTTCTGAAAGGTTTACTTTTATTGTTTGCATTAACTATTTTCTGAAAGGTTTACTTTTCTTGTTTGCATTAACTATTTTCAAAGAAAGGATACAAATAATGAGGGTGGAAATACGTATAATAATGTTTCATAGTAGCTAATTTTATTATTATTTCCTGATAGCTGCCATGAATATTCTAATAAAAGCTACTCAATTTAGTTAAATACGTAAACATCGCCCATTTGAATGAGTGGGTATAATGAAGATAGTCTAGACCATACGACTTTTAGGAGCCCAAGTATTGAAGGAAAGCGTATAACTCGAACGGGTAGTAAGACGTGGTGCTAAAAACAAACCTGGGTAGTATTGGAAAGAGCTATCCATACATTTTTGTAATCATCACATGACACAATTTGACTGCTAGGATGGACACCAGTAAAGCATCGAAAAGCAAATCTAATATGTAATGATTTGCTGTGAAGTCTTTTTTACGAGAACTGATAGGCCTTTACTGCGAAAATAATTGGAAAAAATTGATTTAGTAACAATAAATGTGTTTACTTAACTAACTTTCTTGTTTGTAAATGTAAAAAAAGTATGCATTTGGAAAAATTTTCTGGAAACTTTTTAGCAAATATATGCAAATGTGGTGGCTCCTATTTTAGAAATGTTTGCAGACGGTTTGAAATAAGTTTTCGTGTTTCCTTTGCGTTTCCCAAAAAGGAAACAATGTTTCTTGTCATCATTTCCAAATGGGTTCCAAGTAACAATTTGCGCTTTTGGACGTGTTTGCAAACATTATTGACAACAAGAGACGAGGGCCAATCTGATTCTGCTGTTCACACAGAGACCATCAGTTTCTTTTTTTGTTTATATTTAGTTTTAGTTTTTCATATCGTGGACAATTGAAAAAACTCTAAAACCGATAGAAATATTTCATACAATACACAAATGTGGGATGTGACATAACAAGACTACAAAAATCACGTCAACAAATGAAATGTTTTAATTATTTTTAGCACCGGACCTTACAACTTATTGGGGTTATACGCCTTTATACTAATTGCACTAATGTGTTAGAGATTAAGAAGGTTGAATTTAAGAGTAAGTGTACTCGCATTTGTATGAAAGGAGAGTGGATTTTTTTAAAAGGAAAAACCACCCTCAATACACTCGACCAAGATCGAACTCCGATCTCCCGGTATTAGGCAGTCTAGTCTAATGTGAGAGTAGCGCATTAGACTATGTGGCCACCAATATGGGTGAGATGTTTCAAATGAAATCGACAAAGACTATTAGTGATAATGAAGTAGAAAAATGTTAAAGTCCTTTCATGTGTAGGCTCGCATATATATTTTGATTATAGCTAAGAAACTATTGGGTTTATAAAAAATACATTTCAAATAAAAGAGATGTATTTTTAATGGCATAAAAAAAATCAAAATGAAAAGTTATTTTGCATCTCAAATAGTTGCGGAGAAATAAGGAAAATTGAAAAATATCCCCCATATAAAGTGCCCTCAAATTAATTTTCATGAGAAGATGAGAGTTGCCATCTTGTTTATAATAATAAAAAACAGTTCCAAGGCCGTAGCCAGCCAATAATTTCAAGGGGGTTTGGTGGGCACATTCCCAAATTGCTGGAGTCTAGAAAAAATTATAAATATTAAACACCTCTAGAAGCTCTCTGAAGTTTTTTTTTTATGGTAGCGTAGCCCCCTAATTTGTACTTGTACCTTAATTTTCATATTGTTTGAACCATAAATAAAGCCATATGAATTTTGTTCATAAAATTTGGGGGTGTTTTAACCACCAAAACGCCCCTAACTACGGCCTTGAACAGTGTATTGATGAAAGCCTTAAATTTAGGGTCAGATATCTAATTACAAAAACCATTCGGGGGGAGTTTATCAACACCCCAGTTACCAAGTTTTAGCACAATCAGTTAAATAGTTTCGGCTCTAGCTCAAGGTATAGACAGACGGATGGAATCGTGAAAATAACTTTTTTGTTTCAAGGGGTCATAAAACGTCAACATTTATCAAACTTTCGAGTTCAATTTTTTTTTTTTTCACAATACATCTCTCTCCAAGGTGTCGAGAGAAAGTAAAAATGATGGGAAACAATGTTAGTTTGAGAATTGGTTTCTGGACGTCAAACGATGTTTAACTGTTTACAAACAATGTGAAATTGATTGCTTCCATATATTTGCAAACTGTTTGCCTATGTTTATGAGCAGCAGGAAATATATTAGAAACATCAAAAATAAGTTTCCGAACAAAGTTAGCAAACAATGTTTCCAAGTGCCTACTTAGCTGTAGATGTAGACTTGTTCTTAGAGCCGACTATAGACTTGCCTAAATCGGATGTAGCAGAGGGAGGTAAGGGTCAATATCCCATCTGGGTGTACTGATGGGGTTTTTCTCTCAAAAATTGTTCCTCAGCCTTCCTACATACAAATGTTAATACATTTTCGTTCAATATCCCCTCCCTCTGTAAGTGGCAACATGTGATTATCCAGGACTGGCAGTAAGCTAAGATGTGGTGCACAATATAATATTACATAAGATTGACTTTGCCTTCACTGTTTCTTATTAGTTTATGGTGGGCTGATAAATTACCTGCCACACAATGTAATTTTGACTGTTTGACATATTATTATGAAAAATTATTAGTCGATGAAGTATTCTTTAAATGTTATTAAATTTGTTACAATTGGTATTCCAAGATTATATTATTATTAGCACCGCGTCTTACTACCCGTTCGGGCTATACACACTTACGCTAATGTGTAATGGTAGGGTGATTGTGAGATGAAATGAAGGACCTACAGTTTAACGTGGAATCCGAACCACGGTCGAGGCCTGGCATTCCCCACATTAACAAGATGTCTTGTCAGAGGTGAAGGTCCAAGATTATAAATAATTTTTCAAGAGTTTTTCAGTATCGTGATGTTCCTTTTATTATTCATATTGACTTATTTTTTAAATATCATCTTTTTAACTATTTAACTAATAAGATTTAGGTCCCAAATTATAATTAGATAGTATCAGTACCCACACGCTGTGTAGGTGAGTTGCGGCCTGATCTTGATGTCGTGTATGAGCTGCGGCCCAACTTTTTGAGAGAGACGTACAAATTGCGGCCCACTTACTTGGGAGAGAGAGAGAGAGAGAGAGGAGGTGTGAGTTGCATCCACCTAATTAGCAGTGTGCTTTCTATCGTGTTGTCTCAAATTTCAGATAGAAACTATCATAGTCTCATTTCGACATCCCTAGTAGTATCCAAGCTTCCTAAATTCTTATCGTTCAATAGTTTTGGTAAAAATTTGAAGGTTTGTAAGGTTAGGTTAGGTAAGGTTAGGCCAATGGCCTGGGCCACAATTCGTACGTGGCTCTAAAAATATGGGGCGGCAATTCAACTGTCACTTTAGAGGTAAACAACTCGTGCGGCCGCAACTCAACTGCATCCCCCACACGATAGTCAAATGGCCTAGGGTGTGTGTATCTAACCTTTTGAAACCAGAAGCAAATTCAACATTTCACAAGACTATAGCAAGAGCCAATAATTTATTTTTTAGATAGAAAATAAGATTTGGGAACCAATTAGTAAAAAAATATGTTTGAAACATAAGAGAAGAAGAAAAAAGTTGATTTTGTTTTTAAAGTATTTAATTCAATTATTTGGCAACTACTCTTTGACGATAATCATGTAGGTGCTGACCTTTTATTTAACAAAACCGTCCTTTTTGGGAATATAAATTAAGGCGTTTAACTAACACGAATAATATAAGTACCGGTAGTTTTCATCTGATTTATCTAAAACTAAATATATCTCAATACACGTCAAGCTGCACTCAAATGGATAATGTTAAGCTATGTTTAAATTGATTGTGATCTTTAGCGATCAATACTCGGTCATTTTAGCACATTTGGGAGAGTAAGACGATTTTCCTGCTCGTAAACAATCAAGGTGGTCAACATCAATAAGTCGAGATCTGTGTTTTGATTTTAGGATATTCATGGTGGAAAACAATGCAATGAGATAATGGAGGGCTCTCACAGACCGTCTCGCGCGCTAAAACGAAGCTGATAGGTACGCGGTAAACAATGCACACCTTATGTTTAGGAGCCCATGTCACGTCCCATTAACTGGGATACTAGAAATACAATTAACTGGGATATTAAATGCAATAATAATAGGGATACTAGGCACGAAATTGCGCTAGAAACCAGAAGTTGTATCGAAATGTGATTTCTGCGTTATTGTCTTGACATCAGAATAATTAATAATTCTTAGTACCACTTCTTTCTACCCGTTTGGGTTATACGCTCAAGTAATAATTAGTATTTACGCTAACGGCTTAGGAATTGGGGAAGTTGAATACAGAGGAAGTGAACCCGCAGTTGCGCGGAGTGAGAGTGGAAAACCATTAAGGAANCCCCAATTTCACCCGAGCGAGATTCGAATCTCGATCTCCCCGTCCTCGGCAGTCTAGCTCAATATGAAACTAGCTCGTTAACTAACTACGCCACCAAGGCGGGTAGCAGGATAATTGAAATACATGAAATTATATAACTATATTTTTGTTTCCAGCACCGCATCTTACTACCCATTAGGGATATACGCATATGTACTAAATACGCCAATGTTCTATGGATAAGGAAGGTTGAATTTAAGAGGAAGTGTAACAGAATTAGTGTGAAAGTAGAGTGGATAAACATTTATTAAAAACGGCCCTTAGTACACCCAGCTGGGATTCAAACCCCGATATCCCTGTCATCACCAGTCTAGTCTATTGAGAGAGTGGAGCATCAGATCATTCAGACAATGAATCGGGTATCAGTGAAATAGTTTATTTTATTTTAAAATAACTATTTTTAAATTTTGTTTTATTTTTGAAGATATGTTATAAATGTTTTACTGATATCATTTTCACTGATGTCTAATGGTATGAGTAATCCAGGCTGCCACACTACGATGCGACGTTTGGTTGGAGCTGTTACCAACCTAAGTTATGCGTTAACCTTAGATGGGTTCTTAAAAGGAATTGGTTGAATGGTCGATCGTGCCCACACATGTATTACTCTAAGGGCGGACATGGCACCCGGGGGCACCATGCTGGGCACCACTGCTCTAGGAGGTCATCAAGCTCACAATAGATTAGATCAGGGGTATTCAATCTCTCTATGTTCATGCGCCAAGGTTTATATCTCTTGTTGCGCGCGTGCCTCAATAATGTACCGATAATATTCGGATTGAATGCATATTAGCTCATTATAATATATTCATACTCCCACCAGGGATTATACCTGTATCCGAAAGGTGAAACTTCAGATTTATCTTAAACTATGTTCTCTGCTGCTTTTTTCACCCCTGTTTTTAGATTTTTCATAACAGAAAGAAACGCGATTTGTCTTGTTTACTAAGGGTTGTCATTTATAGGTTCAAAGTACATTTGTATTAAAACGCAATATATTTCTTCACATAAAAAGCAAATCGTTGATAAAATCATTCAAAATACGTAAATAAAATATGTATTTACTTTATTAGTTAATTATCCGATATCTTAGCTCAGTCGGTAGTATGTCTATTCTTTCACAGTGATGAATTAACGACCGGGGACTGGATGCTGTGCCTGTCCTACTCTTAATTTACATTATAAGGCATATGAATCTACGACAGACCTAGAAGCCGGTAATGGAAAATATATGGTTTGAATAAAAAACTGACCCAGGCCATAGACTGGAAACATAAATGGAAGTAAGTAAATTTTACTGGTTGATTATGTAAAATATATAGTATTTGTAATGTTTTCCCTTTAATAATTTTAAAGTTTTTATGATCCAACGGGCAGCGAAAATTGTTACCACGGCTGCGGGTTGGAGAACCCATGACAAGAGGTCAAGATTCAAACCTCATCCAGGTAGGCCGGGAGCGGTTTTTATTGTGGTTTTCCCGCCCCTTCTCCACCTTGACTGAGGCACATTTACTCGAAGTTGCCCAGCGAAACTCCTGAAGTTAGAACCTTAATAATATTGTTGTTGAACGTGTTTATTAAATACTAATGAAATAGCTTTTTAATTTTGATAATCTTAACTCGAAACTCTTTTATCTCTATTTCTATCTAACACACACACACGCACACATAAACACACACAAAGAAATAGAGCTCTTATTTATTGGAGCTATAAAATTAATGATGCCACTTTTATTTTGATAATTTCGAAAACATTGTGAAAGTTTATAGTAATGTTTGATGGTATTCGATTAGTAAGGTCGTATTGTTTGAGTAATTTGGTCAACTCTTAGGAATGAGACATTCTGCACCAATTACTACAAATTTAAAATACTCTCATTTAACCCAAGTGGTGCCTAAGCAGATGAGTATCATTTTCATATTTAATTGGCTTGGTAATTAATTTATTATTGATTTTAAAAATTGACAATGAACATTAATATAGCATAAAACTGTTTATAATAATAACATTTAACATCCCAACCTTTAAAATAAATACATATTGCTGAGACCAAATATTTTCTTAGACAACTATATTCTCAGAATTTTTTTAAATTTTGAAGAATTTTGTTTACATTTTATATTATTTGACATGTAGCTAACAATGTTCCAATTTTTTTGCACTGCTAATTCTCCTCATTTTATTTTAAATAACAAATTTTTCCAAGAAAGGTTGAAAATTATTCGATTATGTTAAATAGTACCCTAAAAACCTTGCAGCATTTTGGGGGGGATGTAGGGGGCACTAAGTATTAACTACGAAAAAGTAGAATTTAGAGGAAACTCATCCTAACTAACATAAAGTGATAGCGGGAAATCATTTAAAAGAAAACATTATTTTCATTCGACCAAGATTCGAAACTCGACCTAGCCATTATTGTAAAACAAGACTAGATAAGCTTGGTATTTAGTACGCGTGTCCACCTATGCGGGTAACCCTAGCGTTAGACGTAATCACAAAATTATAATTGAATGCCCAGTTTACAGAAAAGAAGGGAATTTAAAGGCCTGCACAGTGTGTTAATTGTGTTGAAGGTTTCTGTCGGAGGTTCCAATGCTACAGATAAACGTATCGATTGTAGAAAAGAACCAGAGAGGGAAACGGGGGGAGGTTGGGATGTTTATCTAATGAATTATTTGCGACTCGTATAAGTTATCTTCACTAACATATCCGCTCCTAACGCAGTGGAACTTGTCATAATTACTCTAACTCAGGATTGACGTGTAGTAAAATGACCTGTTTTATCTGGCGGCTGACGTGTAGCCACTGACCACGAGCTTTCTTCATCACGCTATAGTGATAGTATTCACTATAATTTGGGATTGTCATTGAGGGAATTACGGGTCTTATGGATGAACATTAGTATTCTTAGGTTACCTGGCGGTCTAGGGGTAAGGTGTCAGACTTATGTGCTGGCAGCCGGGGTTCGATCCTCCGTCCGAGCAAAGATTTATCTGATTACCAAACCCTTCCTTCACCTCTGATAAGACATCTTGTGAATGAGGGGAATATCAGGCCTCCACCGTGGTTCAGATTCCACGTTAAACTGTAGGTCCTTCATTTCATCTCACAATCACCCTACCATTACACATTTGTATTATGTAGGAAATAAAGTCTTCTTTATTCCTTGGCTGCACTCAGCGACAGCCTCTGAGGGAATTGAAGGTATTATGGAGTAAATATTGTCTTCTCTCTTCCTTGGCTGCACTCAGCGACAGCCTCTGAGGAAATTGAAGGTATTATGGAGGAAATATAGTCTTTTCTATTCTTTTGATGGACTCAGTGATAGCCTCTGAGGTAACGAAAGGTATTATGGAGGAAATAAAGTCTTCTTTCTTCCTTGGCTGCACTCAGTAATAGCCTCTGTGGGAACTGCAGGTATTATGTAGGAAATATTGTCTTCTCTCTTCCTTGGCTGCACTCAGTGACAGCCTCTGAGGAAACTAAAGTTATTATTAAGGAAATATTGTCTTCTCTCTTCATTGGCTGCACTCAGCGACAGCCTCTGAGGGAACTGAAGGTATTATGGAGGAAATATTGTCTTCTCTCTTCCTTGGCTACACTCAGTGATAGCCTCTGTGGGAATTGCAGGTATTATGGAGGAAATATTGTCTTCTCTCTTCCTTGTCTGCACTCAGTGACACCCTCTGAGGAAACTAAAGTTATTATTAAGGATATATTGTCTTCTCTCTTCTTTGGAAGGACTCAGCGACAGCCTCTGAGGGAATTGAAGGTATTATGGAGGATATATTGTCTTCTCTCTTCCTTGGCTGCACTCAGTGACAACCTCTGTGGGAACTGCAGGTATTATGGAGGAAATATTGTCTTCTCTCTTCCTTGGCTACACTCAGCGACAGCCTCTGAGGGAACTGCAGGTATTATGGAGGAATCATTGTCTTCTCTCTTCCTTGGCGGCACTCAGTGATAGCCTCTGAGGGAACTGAAGGTATTATGGAGGAAATATTGTCTTCTCTCTTCCTTGGCTACACTCAGCGACAGCCTCTGAGGGAACTGCAGTTATTATAGAAGAAATATTGTCTTCTCTCTTCCTTGGCTGCACTCAGTGACACCCTCTGAGGAACTAAAGTTATTATTAAGGATATATTGTCTTCTCTCTTCTTTGGAAAGACTCAGCGACAGCCTTTGAGGTAATTGAAGGTATTATGAAGGAAATATTGTCTTCTCTCTTCCTTGGCTGCACTCAGCGACAGCCTCTGAGGGAACTGCAGGTATTATGGAGGAAATATTGTCTTCTCTCTTCCTTGGCTGCACTCAGTGACAACCTCTAAGGAAACTAAAGTTATTATTAAGGAAATATTGTCTTCTCTCTTCCTTGGCTGCACTCAGCGACAGCCTCTGAGGGAACTGCAGGTATTATGGAGGAAATATTGTCTTCTCTCTTCCTTGGCTGCACTCAGCGACAGCCTCTGAGGGAACTGCAGGTATTATGGAGGAAATATTGTCTTCTCTCTTCCTTGGCTGCACTCAGCGACAGCCTCTGAGGGAACTGCAGGTATTATGGAGGAAATATTGTCTTCTCTCTTCCTTGGCTGCACTCAGCGACAGCCTCTGAGGGAACTGCAGGTATTATGGAGGAAATATTGTCTTCTCTCTTCCTTGGCTGCACTCAGCGACAGCCTCTGAGGGAACTGCAGGTATTATGGAGGAAATATTGTCTTCTCTCTTCCTTGGCTGCACTCAGCGACAGCCTCTGAGGGAACTGCAGGTATTATGGAGGAAATATTGTCTTCTCTCTTCCTTGGCTGCACTCAGCGACAGCCTCTGAGGGAACTGCAGGTATTATGGAGGAAATATTGTCTTCTCTCTTCCTTGGCTGCACTCAGCGACAGCCTCTGAGGGAACTGCAGGTATTATGGAGGAAATATTGTCTTCTCTCTTCCTTGGCTGCACTCAGCGACAGCCTCTGAGGGAACTGCAGGTATTATGGAGGAAATATTGTCTTCTCTCTTCCTTGGCTGCACTCAGCGACAGCCTCTGAGGGAACTGAAGGTATTATGGAGGAAATATTGTCTTCTCTCTTCCTTGGCTGCACTCAGCGACAGCCTCTGAGGGAACTGCAGGTATTATAGAGGAAATATTGTCTTCTCTCTTCCTTGGCTGCACTCAGTGATAGCCTCTGAGGGAACTGAAGGTATTATGGAGGAAATATTGTTTTCTCTCTTCCTTGGCTACACTCCGCGACAGCCTCTGAGGGAACTGAAGGTATTATGGAGGAAATATTATCTTCTCTCTTCCTTGGCTACACTCAGTGATAGCCTCTGAGGGAACTGAAGGTATTAAGGAGGAAATATTGTATTAACTCTTCCTTGGCTACATTCAGTGATAGCCTCTGAGGAAACTGCAGGTATTATGGAGGAAATATTATCTTCTCTTTTCCTTGGCTGCACTCAGCGACAGCCTCTGAGGGAATTGAAGATTTTATGGAGGAAATATTGTCTTCTTTCTTCCTTGTCTACACTTAGCGACAGCCTCGGAGTGAATTGAAGGTATTATTAAGGAAATATTGTCTTCTTTCTTCCTTGGCTGCACTTAGCGACAGCCTCTGAGGGAACTGCAGGTATTATGGAGGAAATATTGTTTTCTATCTTCCTCGCCTGCACTCAGCGACAGCCTCTGAGGGAACTGCAGGTATTATGGAGGAAATATTTTCTTCTCTTTTCCTCCGATATACCTCAACATTTTAATTTGTTGTTGTGGGAATTAGGAAGTTAAGAAACAAGAGTGTTTGAAACATCAACAAGCAATAATATAAAAAATCATCATAGCTGCAGAAAGGCAAACCAACCGTAAAAAAAATAATGTCACAGTTGATTACACTAATCCTGCAGTCCCCACACAGGCTGTGATGGAATATATTTAAGTGATTTTAATGGATCGATAAACTAAAATAATTAATATTTTAAAATGATGTGGTACACCCTTAGAGTTAAGGGCTCAGTTTTGAAAGTTAACTGAGTATAATTTTATGAAGATATTTTGATATTCACATTAGGCGAGAAAATATCAATCATCTTTGTTTAAATTTCATGTTCATAATTAATACCTGATGATTGTTTGGAATATAAACGTTTATCAGGTAAATCAATTGATTCATTTGGTTCTATGGTGTTGATGGTTTATATTTGACCATCGAAAATTCCTTTATTTAACGAAAATTAAATCCACTATTCTAGTGTCTTACTTTACATATGCTTATGAAACCAAAATTATATTTTGTGTATCTGTAAAAAAATGATTAACACGTGGACTAGATGTCAACTTTAACTATAGTCTGGTTTTCCAATGATGAGAAGATTGGGGCTCGAACTCTGACTGGGTGTTTCGAAGATATTTTTTCTAAAAGGTTTCCCACTTTACCTTAACACAAATTAAGGTACATTTCCTCTAAATTATACCTTACTTATCCCTACTCAATAGTATTTATCACGGACGAATATTAAGACGCAGAGAAAAACAAAAAATCTCTTTGAATTATGGAACTCATATCGGTTGATGTAGTGTAGTGTTTAGTATTATTTAATTTTATCTAGAAGGTTAGGGTTTAATCCTAACTGGATATTATGGGTGTTGTTTCTACCCCCATTAAATTGTATAACTTATTTATAGGGAAATGCTGGTGCATTAAATAAGCCAATTATCTTATTCTGTGATTTTGAGTGAGGTGGTCTAAGCTGAGTACAATTCTTACCTAAATAACCAGTAAAATTTATATCCCTTAAAAACCATACCCCCAGATTATTATGGCAGTTCCTTAAGGATCAACCCCAAAATCATCTGGAGAGAGAAAAACACACACTAGGTACTATTTTGGGATCAAAACTCAGTCCTTTCGGTCGGGGAATGTGGTATTACACGTTA
Organism: Timema californicum; assembly: GCA_902141385.1. Classification (NCBI taxonomy): domain Eukaryota; kingdom Metazoa; phylum Arthropoda; class Insecta; order Phasmatodea; family Timematidae; genus Timema; species Timema californicum. The sequence continues at coordinate 8,063 of CABFOW010005401.1, read as the reverse complement.
ATTTATTGAAACTATTCAATACAAATGTTTTCTTTCTCGTACACTTCAATCTTTCTATTAGCACTCAGGACCTCCTGATTGGACAGTGTTATGGCCACGTGACGTGCCTAACCATGCTGTCGCGTCACGGATGATAATAAGTCTCCCTTGAGCCACGAACCTTAATGCGCGCGCATTACGTCACGCATATGGGGGAGGTGGGTACACGCTCACCCCTTCTCGCCCTCTCATCCCTAAGTCCACAGGGATCTTCCTACACATGAGGGTGCAGTGGTCACTCACTTTCACTTCAAGAGTGGTCGACCCCAACACCAGTCAATACATCCAATTTAAATTAATTAATCTCCCTCTATGCCATTTACCATTCTATCCCTTGTAGATTAATAGCTACCCCCATTTCAATGTTCACTCAACGCTAAAGACTTACACACTGACCTTTACTCGTGTTTCTTGACCAAATTAGTGAATCTGTTCATCTTTAACAACAAATTAAAATAATGGTTTGATAGTGTTCAGTCTTTCTCCATTTGAAATCTTAGTGCAACATTCACAGTATCTTGCGATTAATTATTGCGGGAAATTTACAAAACCAAAAAAGAGTATTTCTAGTTTTACTTGTGTTTCAATGTTGTTTTGATCTTTTGGTATATTATATTGAGTTGCTTGTGTAGATTTCAATACTTTTAATCCTCTATTGTATTTTATTGAACGTGGAAGTCAAATAATTCTATGAATAAATGTTACCAAGATGAACTATCTATTGAACATGTCTGTCAGAAAATCTGTGAATAAATGTTACCAAGATTAACTATTCATTGGTGACCTGGTGGTCTAGGGGTAAGGTGTCAGACCTCTGTGCTGGCAGCCGGGGTCCAATCCTCGGTCGCAGCAAAGATCTATCTGATTACCAAACCCTTCCTTCACCTCTGACAAGACATCTTGTGAATGTGAGGAATGCCAGACCTCCAACGTGGTTCAGATTCCACGTTAAACTGTAGGTCCTTCATTTCATCTCACAATCACCCTACCATTATACATTAGCGTAAGTGCGTATAACCCGAACGGGTAGTAAGACGCGGTGCTAATAATAATAATAATAATAATAATAATAATAACTATTCCTTGAACCTGGCTGTCAGAGAATTCTGTGAATAAATGTTACCAAGATGAACTATTTCTTGAACATGGCTGTCAGAGAATTCTGTGAATAAATGTTACCAAGATGAACTATTTCTTGAACATGGCTGCCAGAGACTTTTGTGAATAAATGTTACCAAAATGAACTATTTATTGACCATATCTGTCAGAAAATTCTGTGAATAAATGTTACCAAGATGAACTATTTCCTGAACATGGCTGCCAGAGACTTCTGTGAATAAATGTTACCAGAATGAAAATTCTGTGAATAAATGTTACCAAGATGAACTATTTCTTGAACATGGTTGTCAGAGGATTCTCTTAATAAATGTTAACAGGATTAACTATTCCTTGAACCAATATAAGATATATAAGCCATCACTATCTCTTTATGCAAAACCCACCACAAGAAAAATGCCTGTCACAGAAACAATATATGTTCTTTTGGTAGTTTTTTATTGCCCTAACATAAAAAAACTCAAACCGTGTTAAAATTAATGCCCATTAAAAATATTCCCCTCACCCCAATCCACTGGGTTATTTTTTTAAAAGTGAAAGTTTAGCCATTGATACGATTGCTTTTAAAGGAGAAATCAATCGTACAGAGCTGACTTGCTAATGGTGCCGCCTTACTGGAGTTTCGTGGGCTCAGATGGGAACACTGCGAGGCAATTTGGGGAGTACACTTGCTTTTCTCTGCAGCCAAACAGTATAGATGTGTGACAGGAAAACCAATTAGGTTTTTAGCAAAAACGATGTAAAGGCAATAGTTATTCTTAGCACACTAATCACAATTACATGTCTCAATAAATCAACTTATTAATAAATATAATAATCATGTAAGATATTTACCATATGTAAACTGTTTCGTCCTGCTATTCTTTTCGTAAATATATAGGTCGTTGGTAAGTAGTATTAGGTTAAGTTACTCATAGTTTGTAAGTAATGATATATTTGTTTAGAGATTTAAAATATTAGTTCAGTTGGGTATAACTATGGACATATTTGATAATATTAAATATTATCTTGTCAGAAGCTTTTTAATATATACTCGGTCATATTTATGCTACACAGCACCATTCAGTGTAATCGTGTAGTCTTGGTTAGAAGTACTTTTATTTAGGCTCTTACTAGTCGTACAGGCTTCCCGCATTAAAATACACCAGATCTTGATGTGGAGGTAAAAATAATAGGAAATACCCCCGCCTTTGTATGAAAAGAGAGTAATAAACCACTTAGGAGGGGGTGGGGAGGCGGAGAAACCTTAGTACACCCAGCCGAGATTCGAGCACTGACATAACCATCCCCAGCAAGCAAGATAAGACGTATTTTAAGCTTAGCCTTATTTAGGCTCTTACTAGTCGTAAAGGCTTCCCGCATTAAAATATACCAGATCTTGATGTGGAGGTAAAAATAATAGGAAATACCCCCGCCTTTGTATGAAAAGAGAGTAATAAACCATTTAGGAGGGGGTGGGGAGGCGGAGAAACCTTAGTACACCCAGCCGAGATTCGAGCACTGACATAACCATCCCCAGAAAGCAAGATAAGACGTATTTTAAGCTTAGCCTGCGTGCCCACCGGTGCATGTATGTCGCTCTCACAGATATCCTATGATGAGTGGGGGAAGTGAGATACGAGGTGGTTATAGCCATTTTGAGTTTGGTGTTCATATTTCAACACGAAAGCCCCCTTTGAATTCCAATATCTCAAAAATGTTCTTGATATTCCCACAGAACGTCTAATGGGCGTAGTTCCCCTCTATTTTATTACAAACGATATCACTTAGTCTTTCATCAGTGGTTGCGGCTCAAATCTTGGACTAGTGTAACTATTTCCCCCTCTACCTTCACGCAAATGCAAATAGATTTACTCTAAATGATCTTCCTTATCACCAAACCTATTAGTTTAACTATAAATGCGGGTCAACCTTCGTGGTCTTGGGGTAAATCGTTCGCCCCAGCACCCGATGTTCGTGGGTTTAAAACCAGCTGGGGTCGATGGATTTTTTTTGAGTAGCATAACTTACTTCGAAATGGAAGTAAAGCCATCCGTCCCATGTCAACTGTGGCATGTAAAAGAACCCTACAAGGTATGTGAAAATACCTTTACCGGCAAAATTGGTAGGTCCTTTTATTTCGCCCATAGACATTCTCGTGCATTGATATAATCAGTCAGTTCAGAACGTGCACGTTAAATACCTCACATAGATAAATAAAAATTTTAATGCGGATAGTCCAGATGGGTAATAAGCCACAATGTAGAGCATTAAAATCCCTCTCCAGGGCACGTGATACCGACCTTGTTGCCAAATGTGGGAATTATTCGCAGGCGCAAGCAGGACGAGGTGCAGGTGCTGGAGGACACGATACGGCAACGCAGCGAGCAGCACAAGAAGGCCGGAGTCGAACTGGACGCCACCTGCCACATCTGCCTCAAGACCAAGTTCGCAGACGGCGTCGGGCACATCTGCAACTACTGCAACATCCGGTGCTGCGCGCGCTGCGGTGGCAAGGTCACCCTACGCTCTAACAAGGTGGGTGGAACCCTTAATAGAGAATTGGTGGGTGACCGCCAGCAGAATGCTGGCTAGTGACTTAAATAGACTGGTCTAGTGCCAGTATGCTCCAGTATGCTCCAGTATGCTTACTATTAGTGACTTGAACTTACTGGTCAAGTGGCAGCATGCTGACTATTAGTGACTTGAACTTACTGGTCTAGTGCCAGCATGCGGACTATTAGTGACTTGAACTTACTGGTCTATTTGAACTTACTGGTCTAGTGCCAGCATTCTGACTATTAGGGACTTTAACTGACTGGTCTAGTGCCAGCATGCTGACTATTAGGGACTTTAACTGACTGGTCTAGTGCCAGCATGCTGACTATTAGGGACTTTAACTTACTGGTAAAGTGCCAGCATGCTGACTATTAGTGACTTGAACTTACTGGTCTAGTGCCAGCCTGCTGACTATTAGTGACTTGAACTTACTGGTCTAGTGCCAGCATGCTGCCTATTAGGGACTTGAACTGACTGGTCTAGTGCCAGCATGCTGACTATTAGTGACTTGAACTTACTGGCCAAGTGCCAGCATACTGACTATTAGTGACTTGAACTTACTGGTCTAGTGCCAGCATGCTGACTATTAATGACTTGAACTGACTGGTCTAGTGCCAGAATGCTGACTATTAGTGACTTGAACTTACTGGTCTAGTGCCAGCATGCTGACCATTAGTGACTTGAACTTACTGGTCTAGTGCCAGCATTCTGACAATTAGGGACTTTAACTGACTGGTCTAGTGCCAGCATGCTGACTATTAGTGACTTGAACTTACTGGTCTAGTGCCAGCATGCTGACTATTAGTGACTTGAACTTACTGGTCTAGTGCCAGCATGCTGATTGGAGTTGTCTCTATTTTAACTTTAGTCATAAGGTGCCCCACCAATATTGAGTGTCTGAGACAGAGTGCGAGTGTGTCGGTGTTTCACTGGAAGCGTGCACGTGATCCCTCGTATTTATTGCCTCTCTTAAAAGGGCACAATGACCTACAGGTTCTTTAATATTCCCGTAGGAAAAATGCACAGGAAGGTGGAACAAGTTTCATTTCGTAAGAGAGGCCAATAACGAGGACCCAGATTACTTTCTTCCTCCAAACCAACCTTGAGGGTCATGCGCTTGTCATAAGAAAGGTTCTATAGCCCCGCCATACGGGTCCTAACGCCCCAAAAATACGATTTTATTATTTATATATCTAAACATATTGTGTTGTGATCATAACATGCTAATATTAAGTTTCTATCACGCAATACATGGATATGAAACCCGCTTGGAAATATTCTTAAAAATAGTTTAAGAAACCTTGTGAAATGATAAATAATTTTTGATAGTTGACTTTTTTAGTACCTGGATTAGAAATACAAAATAATGAGTGACAAAGAGTCACCTTATTTGGTTAGACTATTTGTTTGAGGAGCATATTCATAGACCTATTAATTTCTAATATATTATGTTAAATTAGTGGCCTACATACACGTATTTACATCGAATTTAGGTGTTATGGAGGCTCCTGGAGCGCTTGTACAGTAATAAAATGACAGTAAGGATCATTTATAAAATACAGACTTTTTGCTTTCATGATTATTATTATTTTACTATATTATTAGTGTTGGTTTTCTGGTTTTGATAGTACGCTATCTATTAAAAGTGAGAGCTGTAGGTCAAATGACTTGAAGTATGAATATATAGAATCCGTCATATTACCGTCTTCCTAACGAGTTCTTACCATTAAAATCCTATTAAACTCTCCTGCTTAAAATTACGCACACAGCTTAGTAAATTTGCAACCCGCATCGGGAGGCACGTGTAATACACGTCAGGTCCATGTAGTCTGATTTGTTGGTAATGGTGAGTTCGTGGCTCAAATATCGACCAGGTGGCCCGGGAATTGAATTTTTCTCAGATAGTTTTCTACTATCCCTCCAAGAAAATGCATGTGCATTTCCTTTTTACTATACCAAATTCATATTATCATAGAGTAGAATGGTCGAATCAACCAGCTAGTGTCTTAAACACTTAGAATTCAAGCTTGGTCACAAGTTTTTTAAAAGCTATAAGCAAGTTTTGGATCTTGTTTTTGGTTCGTCACATTAATGGTCATAAGTAAATATATTCTGATCATGAGCCCCTTGTTGTAGAAATGTATATTTAAAGGTCATTTTTGGTCATTTTGGAACTCAAGGTGATATTTTCTTGGTTTGCGTCAATTTTTAGTCAATTTTAAGCATTTTTAAAAGTAATTTTTAAGCATTTTTGAGTCATTTTAAGGCATTCTTGTTGAATAAGTATATTTTTAAATAATATCGATATTATAAAATGCATAATTGCTCAAATTTTTTTTTGTATCACTCAGTTATTGAATTGATAAGATAATGCAGGAAATTAACTTTGTATTCTCTTCGCTTGTGTGGTTGTAAAATCCATATTCCTGGTGAAACTGCAACTAGGCTGGAGAGGGTTGCGTTGGGAAGCAGATATTTGTGGGGAAAATAATACAGGTCCATATTTAGCAGAATGCGAGAGTTTAGTCCTTAAATACTTTTCATTGCAGCTTAAACTTGTAAAGTTTGACTTATTCATGTGCATTTATTACGAGTTTTTGTTAATATTTATAAGTCAGTTTAAAAAATATATAAAGTCATTTTTAGAATTATTCTTAGGTGAATTTATAGTTTTTTTTATCATTCCTAGGTAATCAAAATCCAGACCCTGGTTATAAGTTATTTATTGTTTTCAAACATAAGATTACATAGTTGACACTCAATAGTAAATACAAAATAAAATCTTGCATCATTCCCGAGAGGCTATCGAGAGAAAGTAGATGCAGTACATATAACATGGCACCCTTACGGGCTTAGACTAGTCTTCTTTATGGTGGGGTGGGAAAGTGATAAAAGCCCACATCTCTTATAGTTTTTAAAAGATCGATGGTATAAATAACAATGATTACTATGTTTGGAGGCAAACGTGTAAATTAAAAATTAAACACTACAAGAGAAAATATATAAATTGCATACACAATTATAATAAAATAAAGTCTTAAAGAACGGAGAGAAAGTGAGGCTATGGGAAAGGAGAGGCCATAAAAAAAAGAAGATAAAACAAACTATAAAATGATGTAAAGGCGCCGGGAAACGAGACACCGGCAACCACGTTTGAAACCCTAATGCTGCTGACTGAGCCAGAGATGCAGGATGACTTCACTCCCTATAACCTCGCCATGTGACGGAGCGATGATGTTCCGCTGGCACACTGGTACATTCAATACTAACTTCCTCCCTCTTACTGTTAGACATTACACATTTCTGAAGGAACTATTGTCTAAAACAAGCGAAAGAGACGATACACCTGGAACAATATTGTCACATATACATAAAACATAATCAAGGTGACACCACCATAAAACCAACCCACAAGTTATGGAAAGGAAATAATAATTATTTATGACAAGAATAAAACAAGAACACAACTGTAATCTTAAACGTAAGATATTCTCAGTGCCTCAATTTAAGAATATAAAAATCAAAGCATGTTGAATGAATTTGATTATATCAGTGCACCGCAGGGGGACCGGGTGCATTAGATGCAAAGAATGACAAGGACTCCCAAAATGAAGGATATACAAGAAAAACTCAGGATATTTTAAAAGAAAAGTTCAAAATGTATTTTTACAGATTTAGTTCATGTGTTTAATTGATTACAATATTGCACAAATTTTTTATTTTAAGTTCAAGCAAACATTTTTCAGGTACACCTATGAATTAGGATGATCGTTGTAATTGGATGTTGACAGTATACACGTAGCCAATATAAGTCCCAAATTTATTACGTGAACATTACATGACAAGATTGCCGACAAAAACTTATAGTAATAAATGAAATTACATATTACGGAAGAGTTTATAAACTGCGAGACGCCTTTGAGGGAAAAAATAACACAAAAAAAAGCCAAATTTATTTATTTTTATCAAATTGGAGGACATTTTGAAAAGGTTGGAAATCCCTCCCAGACACCGGACAGAGGGTTGAAATGTAGGACTTATCCGGTGACAGGAGGACGTCGAGTCAACTGGAGCACACGCCCTATAGCTAGGTTAATTATAGAGCAGACAAAACACCCCAATGACCCGGATGCAAGTTCATCACTTTGAAATAGTAAAACAAAAAAAAACCCAATGATATTAGCATTTTACTAACTATACGGGAAATAAAGTTTGTTGACATAATCTTTCTAGGCAGTGCATTATCAACTGAGCCAAGGTATCGAACTATGCTATCATAGCGCTAGTACATTATCAACTGAGCCAAGGTATCAGACTCACCCATCATAGAGCTAGTGCATTATCAACTGAGCCAAGGTATCGGACTCTGC
>CABFOW010005400.1:30028-43105 GCA_902141385.1 Timema californicum | reverse complement strand
TTACGATGCGACAAATGGTACCTCTTGATGAGAAGGTGTACCAGGAACCAGTTTTAAATTCACTTAGGCGAATTTAATTTAATTAGTGTGTAAAATGCTTCTGTTATGCAAGGTCACGTCACAAAGGAGAATGACAATGGTAGTGGAGCGTTTCGAATAGTTGAAATCTAACTTAACCTAACCTTATCTAGTATTATTATTAGCACCACGTCTTACTACCCGTTCGGGTTATACGCAATTACGCTAATGTGTAATGAATGATAGGGCGAATGTGAGCTGAAATGGAGGACCTACAGTTTAACGTGGGATCCGAACCACGCTGAAGGCCAGGCATTCCACACATTCACTAGTTGTGATTAATACACGTCTTGTCAGAGGTGAAGGAAGAGTTTGGCGAACAGATAAATCTGTGCCGGGACCGAGGATTGAGCCCCGGACCCCAGCACAGAAGTCTGACACCTTACCCTAGACCACCAGGTCACCCAAACTTATCTAACTTAACCCAATATTCAAATTACACTAACGGAAATTTTGACGTTCTCACAGCCATCTACTATACAGTATTGAACATGGGTTGAACATATTGGCTCGATTTTTTAAATAGATAAAAGTGGTACCATTTGTCACACCAAAAATATTTTAAAGTCATTAGTATACCCTTATCTGGTAGCCATCCCCCCCGAGTGGTACGAAATGTCGCTGGTACCATTTGTCAGGACGCCATTATCATCAGGTCAGTCTAACATGAGAACGACACGTTATATCAATCAAAAGATACGTCTGCAAAGACTTGTTGACCAACATTCCGCACCGGTACTCGAACGCAGACCCATGCCGCGTTCATTTTGTTTTGGGGTCACTGCCTTTACAGTGGAGGTAATTCAGGGGCGTGGCCAATGAGGATGATTGGCGGGTATGACGAGAGACCTGTCACTCTCACCAAAGATCACGCACTTCTATATTAAACTCTTTTTTTAATCTATCTATCCGCTATTCCATCATGTCGTTCCCCACCAATCACCACCAGTTTGTTTTTTAAAATCCAATGCCATAGAAATATAAGAGAGCCGATTTTTTTTAACGCTTTATTTTAGACTTTGACTATCCAGAACTATTCTTAGGATGAGGAAGATAGAATTAGTAGGAAATTTACCCCTATTTGCGAGATGGCAATGAAAAAAAAAACAACGTTTAATTTAGGGAAAAATACCTTCGTAAAGTCGGCCGAGATCCGAAACCACCGCTAGTTTACGCCCCCAGAAACTTGAATCTACACCTGACTGTCAAAACGCGACTGTTAAACAGCTGCTATAGCGCTGCTGATTCTACCCTAGCGGTTGTTGTTTCTACTTGTGCAGAATAGTTTAAAAATGGACAGTGTACAGGCTGGATGTAATTCTGNTGATTCTACCCTAGCGGTTGTTGTTTCTACTTGTGCAGAATAGTTTAAAAATGGACAGTGTACAGGCTGGATGTAATTCTGAACTTATTTTGTTGGAGGAAATTTAAAAAAAAAAGTTTCAGTGGTCCAATCGTTTAAAGCAATAGAATAAATTGCCGATTGAAAGGGAGATCGCGTGGTTCTATTCCAGTCGAGTGTACTGAGGTTGGTTTTTCCATAAATCCTTTCCCACGCAAATGTGAGTGCACTTGCTTTAAATTCGACCTTCCCTCATACCTAGCTCATTAGAGTAATTAGTACATAGGCGTATTTCCAGAATGGGTAGTAAAACGAGATGCTAAAGACAAAATAAACAGAGGTTACACCCGCTTCGGTGGCTGCATGGTATACCGTGCTTCCCTCGCAGTAGACTAGACTGCCGATAACGGGGAGATTGAGGTTCGAATCTCGGTTGGGTGTACTGAGGGGGCTTTTACCAAAATGTTTTTTCACTCTCCCTCGAGGAAAATGCGGGTAAACTTACTATAAATATAACATGTCCTATCCCTAAAACCATTAGCGTAATTAGTACATAAACGTATAACCCGAACGGGTGGTAAGACGCGGTGCTAAAAAAAAAACCCCACACTTTTGATGGTTTTAGATTTTATTCTTTCCCCGTGTGTTCTACTGGCCGACAGCTCCACACAAAATATCCCCTGTGTTTATAAAGTGCTCTAAGCACCCCTTCTCACTCCCCCCACACCCTCGCCAAAATAAAAGTATGAGTTTTTATGTTAAATTACAAATGATTTAACTCACATCGCAGTATATAGACCAGTTTCGTGGGTCGAGTACGCTTCGATTGCGGTGCTGCACTAAATGTAATATGTCATCCCTCTACCTAGACCAGAATGGAATGGGATGGAAAGTTTCATATGCGAAACTGGCCCATTCCATTCGAGTTTGGGTGTCGTCTTGTATTTAGTGTAGCTCCACAATTTAGCCATACTCATCTGACTATGGAACTGGCCCTATATATCAGGTTCATTTAGTCCTACTTGCCCGTAGTAAAGAGGTCGGGCTTCAAATACCAGTCGGGTGTACTAAGAGCGGTATTTCCTAAATTATTTCCTCCACTCTCCCTCCACGCAAATACGGGTATATTTCCTATAAATTCTAACTCTACAATAGTGTACAGTCAAAAGTTTAATAGGAAGAGGCTTATCTGGCACCTAGAAAAGTTACTAGATTTACTTTCACGTATTCATACGTCTATTAATGTGATCTGAGGCTGTCACTCTTGATATATATAATCAATATCTATAAAATAACAATAATAATATAATAACATGTTTTAAAAGTCGATAAACAAATTGTATTTCAAATAAGGTTCTTTCTATGAAAAGTGAACTGTAAGAATACGTATATCCCGAACAAGTTAAAAAGACGCGGAGAATAAAAAAGCTTTTTTTTGTACAAATCATAAGAAACGTAGTATCACCATTTCAAATTGAAATCACGACCCATTTTACGACACTTGTAAGGACACGAATTTGGTCGCGCCAATGATACGTCTATGGTTGTTTCAGCTTGGTGGATTTTGTCTTTAGGTCGAGAAGAAAGTTACTGCGGAATGTAAAGACATGTTCTTTACCAATTACCTACCGAGTGGCTGATGGATACCACACTCATTTTCGCGACTGGACCTACGTATAGAATTTCACCTCGCGTGGACATCATTTTCGCAACTAATAAAAAAAACACCACGTCAACAACAAACAAAACTTGACGGAAAGAAAGTCTGATACAAGTCTTTGAGTAAATGATCTAACAACTACCGGTTTTTTTAAACGCTTTATAACTAAACACGAGGCTAGATTCATTCAAACTAAACGGATTTTCGAGTGACCTACTTGCAATGCACTAGACTGGATTTTGAGGGTCAGGTTGAAATTCGAATTCCGACCGTGAATACTGACAGTATAGTTGGCTAAAATTGTACCCTGGACTAAGTTCTCTTACACTCGCTCCCCATTTGACCAACCAACCAAACAAGTTCTCAACTTTAAATGCCTCCCGTGGGAGTGGGAGTGGCTAAATAATGTTCTACTCGGTGACGAGAACAATTCTCGAATAAATAATACTAATAATAATACTTAGCACTGCATCTTACTATCCGTTCGGGTTGTACGCTTAAGCACTAATTACGCCAATGCGTTAGGAATTGGTAAGGTTGATTATAAAGGAAGTGAACCCGCATTTGCGTTGAGAGAGAGTGGAAAGCCATTTAGGAAAAACTCGCCCCAGTTCATCCAACCGACATTCGAAACTAGATCTCCCCGTCCTCGGCAGTCTGGTTCAACAATAAACCAGTGCGTTAGCTAACTACGCCACCGAGGTGGGTAATTCATCAGTAAATGGAAGGAGAATTAAGGTGTTTTTGCAGTTTTTTTTAACAAAAATTCTTTCAGAAAAAAAGCCCTTGTATAAACATTTCGTTTAATTTTCTTCACATGGTGATAACAGTTTGTGAATATCTGCCATGAGCATAGCGGCATTAAACGAAGAGAAAAAGTTGTCATTAAAACTCCAGGACTGATATAATTAGTCAGTTTAGACAGTGCAACAAAATAGTAATAAGAGTTATAATATGATCATCAATTTACCAAGGTACGAACATCGTTACCGTCAAGATACTTTTTGCACGGACTATACCTGAAAGCTTGTTAATGTTCGGCATGGTCTATGCTCGACAAGGTCTATGTTCAACAAATCACATATCTTTGGATAGTAAAACAGGTAATATGAAGACTCCGTCTAGACTGAAATTTATAGAACTATAGAGTGAGGAAATTTTCCTTCTTGGGTCAACAACCTAAAGGTTTGTTTGATGTGATTTCTTTCTATACGTCCGGCGCTAGTTAATGCTGCCTGTACCACCTGAGAGAAATACCCATGTATTAAAGGACTTTAAAAAGTGTGGTGGTTCTCCGTGGCCTTCCATAGTGAATTTCTATGAGCAAGCGCAAAAGAGCCTAACAAATTTGACGGGAAAGGTTATTCCCATATACCTTCCAGGGTTATTTTACATGCCATAAACGACATGGGACAGACGGCTACGAAATAAGTGGTGTTACAGATTTGTATCGCTCAAGACGTCGGCAGGGTTTGAACTCGCGAACATCGGGTTTTTACGCCAAGACCACCAAGGTCAACAAATAACACTAATAATATTGTAAAATGTTATAAATATTGACCGCAAAAATGTTTCTATTTTATACCATTTTCATCCTACCAGAATTCTACAATAGACATACGCTATTTGGAATCCATAAGATAATCTTGCAGCTTTCAAGGCGAACAAAGTATATGAATACAAGTGGCGGAGGAACCTTATTTGTTTTGGGATGGGCGGAGGGAGGGGGAACAGAGGGGAAATAAGTACAATTAAAGTGTTTTTAGAGACTTGCCTTTCACCCCCACCCTCCCCGATAATTGTTTGAAAAGTGGATGTCCCTAAATATAGAGTGATCCTCCTCTCCAATTTTTGAAGGTTGTATAATTTTAATGAGCTATTAGGATAATACTTCCTCAGAAGTTTTTTGAAATGTGGATACTTCTAGAAGCTATATGGATTGATCCTCCTTCGGCGGCAAATTTTTGAAAATTTGATAGCCCTAGAAACTATTTGAAGATCTTCTCCGATTATTTTTTTATGTTTTTATTACTGCGTATTACTACCGGTTTAGTTATACACACATTTACTAATTACAATAAAGAGTTTGGAATGATGAAGGTTTAATTTAGAGGAAGAGTACCCACATTTGTATGGAGGGTTCTCAAAGTAATTTAGAATTTGATTCAAGGCCATCTTTCAGCTGCATACTCGATAATATCAGAGGATATGAAATATATCTGGGGAGGGGGGGGATTTTTTTCCAGAGGTGCAATTGCCCCCCGACCTGGTTTCGTCACCCGATGGATACAGTTTGACACAAACACTTTCAAGTGGGTGACTCAGTAGCCGAGTGGTCTAAGGTATCACTCAAATGTGTGAATTTCCAGCTGATGACGGCGGGGGAGTGGTAATCCCAGTCAGGTATAATGAGAGTGATTTTCATAGATGGGTTCCCACCCTACTTCTATGCAAATCTAGGGTAGATTACCTCTAAAATACTTTCCTCCTCATCCCTAACCCTTTAAGAAATAGCTTTACTATTTTTTCAGCGTATGGCATTACTCACCGAGGAAGGACATTTCATCCAGTTCGGTCGCCAGTATGTTAACTATTAGCTTCTCTGGCGGCACAGGGAGTTACCCGGGGTGCATTATGGGATGATACTAAATCTTGAGGTGTAGGTCAGTGATAATCTTAAACCTAACTAAAGCTTAAGTTACTATACCCTGGTGACCTTTAGGATAATTCGCTTTAAGATAAACATAATCAAAGTACCGGCCGGGAATCGAGCCCGGGACCCCAAGGTTCGCAGCCAGGTGCACTGACCACTGCAGCACGGGGTCGAGCTATTGGAGTAATTATCACGTATAGACTGAACAGGTAGTAAAACGCGGTGGTAAAAAATAAAAGTGGTCGACCACCGACCAGTGGATGGTGAGACTGCACGCACATGTCACACTGCCCTTGAAGTGGTTACTACTGACCCACACAACACTTTCTACCCTCCTCCCACTCCCGCCATTCCGTCGAGCGAGCAGTGAGAGTGGGACTCTCGCGGTCAGATAACGGAGGTGTGTTTGTCCGTCCGGGTGGTGGTGGTTCGTTGCTCGATCGTAACAAGAGTACAGCTCGAGATACAAGACTAGGTGCGTGCGAAATCTTCCAAGTTAGATTCATCCGCCATGGTAAGAAACGGCTTATTACTTTTTCATGGGAATAGTACGGAAAGGGGGCGGGATTCTTTAATTATTTTCTTTCGTGACATTTTATGAAATATAAAATATTAAGTTTTACTATACATACCAGCGTTTTTTTAAAGTGAGCTACACCTTAGTTATTTCAGGTTAAGTGAGGCAATTTTAAAATATTATTTATTTGTTTGTAATTAGGATTGCCACCGCCCCGCCCCCAAATTAAAATAAAGTATATTCATGCCAAAGATGCAGACAAAGAATGTGATATTTACGTTTATTGTGTACTTTTATAGTTGTACAATTTAAATGTCATTATTGCATTTTCATAATAGCGTATAAGCCGAACAAGTAATAAGACGCGGCGCTAAAAAAATAATTCATAATATTAGCGTAATATATTTTATGATGATTTGAGCTTGTCTTTGTCTTTCTGGCCTTTCCTGATCCTTCAATCTAAAAGGTTTGGGAAGCCTTGATCTATACACTCAACACTAAAAGCAAATTTCTGATTATGACAAATTTAATATTGGCAAATAATTGTAGATAGATTCTGGAATTTAATGAAACATGTGTTATTTATGTCTGGAAGAGGTTAGGTTTTGTTCGGTTTGGATAAAATTGTTAAATGCTGCATATTAAAATACTTTTGGTGCCATGTTGTGACATTCTTTTAAAATATAGTTACGTTCTAAATATTAACGTGCTCCTGTGATGGCGAGTTTTTAAAAACTTTTTATTACAATAATAACTTTGTTATTATTCAAAATTTGTGATAAAAAATATTTAATCTTCCATGAAATGATATAGAAATGAAAATTAAAGCATCCCGCCCTTTTTTCGACTATTCCCCGTTTCATAGTTAGAAACAAGTTAATGAGCCACACAGCCTGCAAGTTTACCACCTTCTGAGTTTAAAGGGCCCTGGGTTCAATGCCTGGTACAGACTATTTATTTCAACATTACATTTGAGAGAATCTTTAGGCCCAAAAGGGGTTTGAATCCTGGCCGAATGCACTGAGGGGGGTTTATCCTAAAATTAGGTAGTTTTACATTCTACTTCAATGTAAATGCGGGCGCACTGCCTATATATTCAACCTTTTCACCCTTAAACCATTGCTATAGCTAGTACAAATGCATATAGCCTGACTGGGGAAAATATAATGTGTTCTATACCGGTGGTATTCAGTATCTCTTTTCAGTCGCGTACCTTCTCATTCGTAAAAACTTGACCCAAAAACAAAAAACAAACTATGAGCTAATTTTAAGTGAACGGTATGGTACGTCGCAGAGATTTTCTCCCGCTTTTATAATAAAATATACATTTATTGAAAACTCGTAAGAATTATAAAACGAAATAATAATCGTAGGTACATACATTATTGTAGAAACACTACACCAAATAGCATAAATGAAATAATATACACTGTTACTTACTTATTTGACATTAAGAAGTAGGAAAAATGTTACAGAAAAATTGAGCATAATAATCAAATTCATTTTCAAAGACCCGAATTAAATAGTATAAATATTTGATTATAGCTCAGAAATTATTGAATTTATCTAAAAGTATATTTTAAATAAAGGATTTTTATCTTTAGTAGTACTACAGTTTTACAATGATAGTACCTTCAAAGTAATTTTAATGAACACGAGAATTGCCATCTTGTTTATAATTGATAAAGAGTGTCTATTTAAAAATTAATAAAAATCTTTAGAGTAAATTTAAAGAAGATAGATTGTTTTGACCTTCAGTAAACTACCCTTAAATTTAGGGTTGGATATGTAAAAAAAAAGCCTCGGGGAGATCTTATAAAAAGTTTAGATACCCAAGTTTTAACCCAATAGGTAAAATAGTTTCATCTCTAGCCCGAGGTACAGACAGACAGACAGACAGACGGGATCACGAAAACAACTTGTTTGGTTTCAGGGGGTCATGAAACTTCGACAGTAATCAAAATCTTGAGTTAAATTTTTATCCCCATCACAATACTTTCTCTCTATGGTGTTGAGAGAAAGTAAAATAAAAATAAATAAAAATAAAACCACTATATATTTCCGTGTTATTGTTAATTATTTGCTTAGCTCTGTAAGGGAGTGTTTTATTTTGACTAAAACACTTCATTGAAAATAATTAATAAAATATTTTACATTTTAACCTACAACAATAAATATACACATCAGCTCAATAAAACATTTTCACAAACTTCCTATGTCCCGCGCAACAGTGTTATCAAAGGTTACATCATAAAATATATCTTTATTGAAAGTTTTATTTAATTAATTCAAATATGTGGGTTAGTACATAAAACAATTCCATTCCTATCCAAAATGGCTCGCATGCTTATTAAAAAGTAATTGATGGACAACAATTTTGCAATGAGGTATAGATTTATTTGCAGCTTAGCCATAATGAAAAGAGAAAAGTCATATTTGAATCAAAATACATAAGATAAATAACTAATGAAAGCCCTAAACTTGTTTCAATTTTTTTTATATTACGTTAAAATTAGGTTAACATGGATAAAAAATAAAAAACAACTTTTACTTAAAATTATTTACACTTATGCCGCGACCCAAAGTGCTACGTGTACCACAGTTTTAAAAACAATGTTCTAAAGTTGAGCAAATTTCTAAAGTTGTGTTGATATAATCGGTCGCGGGAAAAATCCTTCTAGAGATTACAAGTATGTATCTAAAAGTGCCCCCTCCCACCGTCCTTGAAACAATTTATTAAGTTTTTTTTGTTTAAACAAAACAAAGCTTTGGTTAAAAGAACAGTTTAGAAAATACAAACATCTTATACATAATTTGATAAGCCCGTTTCCGGTAATAGAAATTAAGAGGAAATGACTAAACAGATTTTGACAGACGACTATTCATTTTAACGGTTAGAGTCCAGGATGTCGGGAAAAATAGTAGTTTTCCACGAAAATCCAATTTTCATAGATAATTATAATTTTTTCATTCTTTGTTTAATCACCTCGGAAACAGTTATTTGCCGAGTGACTGTAAATCTCTAAATAAAATACATATATTTAGCTAAAAAAAAAAAATAGCGTAATCTTTATTTGTTGATCCGAACACATCTAAATTGAGATGCCTAGACTGGGGGAATTTTTTTATTGGAATATTGTTATCGTTAATTCGCATTTAAATCAATAATATTGAGTATAATTCGAAAATTAAAAGGTTAAGTTGTTAAGTCTACGTTTTGTTTCGCGAATGATAAAATTATGTTTAAATATGTTTAGGTATGTATTATAAGCTAAAAAACGATAAAAATGATATTGAATGATGTTAAAAAAATCCATTTTAACTATATAATTATGAGTTTTGGTGTTAATTTTTTTCAAATAATGGGTTTTGATGTCCATTTTAACAAATATTAACACAATACAAATACATTAGTTAAGCCACGTTTTAATTTTACCGCTTAATTTTGAGAATATATTTAAAAGTAATGTTTTGTGTACCTCATATATCTTTTCCCATTCTTACAAATACAGTTAAGTTCAGTCATGTTTCCATGTTTATGCTTAATTTTGAGGGAATTATATTTCAAAGAACTGCACCGTAAAGTTTGAGTACCATAGCTATATTTTCACATTTTCTATAAAGTAAGAAAGGCCTTATTATAAAGATCCTTTCCCAATAAAAAGTTGAAAATACATTTAAGTGCAATAATCTGCAGCCACTAGTAATATTTACTATATTATTAGTTTTATTTTAGGCCTATAGATATTGATAATAGGTATATAAAATGACAGTTACTGATAACATGACTCAATGTATGTATTTTAAAATTGTTTTAGTAACTTAAGAAACTACGGTACTAGATAGGCCTACTTGTTCTTCCTAGCAAAAAATCAGGATTTTTTTTATAGGTGCTATGAATTCTATAAAACTACAATAAACTACTCAACTAGCTTAAGAAACGAGAAGGAATACAATAAATATATAATTATATCGTTAAATCCCTTAGACCGAAACCCGAAGTCTGAAATTCCGGATAATTCGAACAGACTTTTCGGAAAACGGGGAGAAAAAACTAAGCTAGAGGAAATATATTTTATTGGATAAAAAGGTTCAAAGTTAAATAGAATTGGAAGAAAAAGTGATATCTGATAAATGCTTAATATTTACATGTTGAAGTCAACATAATGTTTTCCTTTAACTCATTATGTATTATACAATTAGTTAAATAAATGAAAATTTAACCTAAATATTTCAACTGTAATTTTAAAATTAGCGAAAATAATGTGTCCCCGTAGTCCTCGCTTGATCAGAATTTTCGCTAATCCGAACCTACTTTAGTGGCCGCATGGTCTTAAGCGTCACTCTCGCACTAGATTCGACTGCAGAAGACAAAGAAGATCGGATTTCGACCATATTAATAAATATCATACCTGCTTCTGTGACAGTATAGTCTAAGGCGTCAATCTCGTGTCAAACTAGAATACCGATGACAGGGAGATCGGGGTTCGAATCCCGGTCGGTGTACTAAGGGTTGTTTTCCATAGATTTGTTCCACTCTCTATCCATGCAAATGCGGGTACAATTAATTTAAATTCAACCTTCTTCACCAATAGGCCACTAGCATAATCAGTACATATGTGCGTGAGTTGATCAGGTAATTAGAGAGGTTTAAAAAAGAACTGGAGTTGAGAGATAGTTCTGCTACCGACAATACATCCTGAACGTGGGAGGGTTGTTCCGTTTATGCCCAGTCAGAGTTGTGGGACCACTTCCTGTCAGCTCTTCGTTCATAAGAAACCAGCTCAGGACGTTCACTCTTGGAACTGACTGGCTGACTTGACACGAGATTTGCGAATATGATGCTGCGTTCATCAAAATATGAAACATCGTTATCAAGTTACCTTGAAAAGAAACTTGAGTAAGTTTTTTTTAAGGTGGGACGGGAAGAAACGAGAGCTAATGTCACTATGTTTACAAAATATATTTTTGAATCAAATATTTCTTCAAGAAGTTTAGATTAATTTTATACACAAGGTAGTTTAAAAAAAAGTTCTCTAATAATTGGCATGAACATTGTGTAATTTGAACAGGACTTTTTTTTAATCTTCATTTTAAAAGTTTCTGCTCACAATATTAAATACATATATTCATTACATATATTCAAGAATTGATGAATTAAAGAGCAAAACTATAATATTATATAAATTGAAAGATTAAACCTAAACACAGGAATCGAACCAGGAGCCTTTTGGCTTAGTACTTCAATCCCCTTACCACTAAGCTATCCAGGAATAGCCAGTATTCACTCGTATTTTAGTTACACACGTCCATCACAGACTATGCCTTAAAATATGAGTGAAGAATGACTCCTGGATAGCCCAGTGGTACCAAGTCAAAGGTTCCGAGTTCGATCCCTGTATCCAAGTGTCACTTTTTCAGATGAAAGAATATTCAAGAATTGGTTGAATTATTGAGTGTAGAAAACAAAGCTAAACGTATATGCTGGAAAAAGATTTTATTTATATTGATGTCCAAAAATTAATATTGTTTAAAAAAAATATGAGCATTAGAAACTTCAACTCTGTTTTCTTACATCCAAACTTAAGGCCCCCCTCTTTCCCCATTCCTTTTTACATTCTGCACTCACTAACCAGCCGGACTATCCGTAAATTTACACAAATGGGATAGGGGTAGAAGATATATTTATCCTGAATTCCCCCTGACTCAGAGCTATAACCAGATTTTTTTGGGGGTAGGAGGGTGGTCTGATTCTACCTGTGGTGGTTTGCGGGGAAGTACCCCCAGTAGGAGATTTCAAGGAAGTTTTTAAACATATTAAATCCCTCTTAAAATAATATACAGTAACAAAAAAATGAAGTTGTAGGTGCTGTGACTTTTATAATATTTTATTGAGTTATGGTCCAATTTTCGTAGGAAGGGTATTATCTTACAGAAACTCAAGTCCCTGGATCTACTTTACCATATTCATACGTCAAATAATGATATACGTAGTTGTAGAGTAGCCCCATGGCTTCTTTGGTGCTGACTGACAGCTCACAGCTCACTTCTGGCAGTCAACATTTAGGTATATACCTAAATTTTGACTGTTAAAAGTGACAGATGCTAAACAAATGTTTTTGCAGATCATCTGGTTCGGCGTAGGGATAAGTAATTTGGTCTGGTAACTTTTTAAAGCTGTCAACTGTCAGCTGTGAGCTGTCAGTCAGCACCAAAGAAGCCATGGGGTAACTGTAGTTTTGCTAGTAATTATAAAATAACAAAAATAATACGGTACAAATTTATGTTGTCATTTTTTGCAAACAAAATTTTACATTTTCTAAAAGTGACTTTCCATGAAAATTGTCTGTAGTATAGATATTGAGTAGGAATTAAAAAATAATGTATTAATAATTATCCCAAGTGTAGGCTAAAAGAAGACGTCGGGGGAGTTCAATCCCCACTTCCCCAAAGCACGAAAAAATAAAATAATAAATAATCCTTGTTTTAAAACGTATGCAATAAAAAATAGCAAAGCAAACAACAGTTTGTGCATTCTAGGAGCACGTAAATAAACGTCCTATTGGAAACAGTTTCTACCGGAACCACGGTAAACCTCCCTTTTATTTAAGGGAGGGGGGAACTGATCAATTTTTCATGAACTTTTAGGACTTTCTCTATACTTTGTAAATACGAGAAAATAAAAAAAAAGTTATCATTTAGCGCCAGCCTTTACCCGCCTCGGTTGCGTAGTTGGCTAACGCGCTTGTCGTGATGAGCTAGACTGCTGAGGACGGGGAGATCGAGGTTCGAATCTCGGTCGGGTGAACTGGGGGGGGGGGGTCTTA
>CABFOW010005400.1:0-21326 GCA_902141385.1 Timema californicum | reverse complement strand
ACATATATATATATATAAAACATATATGTTATGAGTTATGTTATGGTTTGACTTCCAGAAAATAACGCCTTTCCCGCAGATGTCAATGGTATTCCCAGCGTCTTGTTGAACTCTGCCCCAACACCAACTCTCATCATGAAAGGAGTTTGGGGATTGGTATCCTTGCTGTGGGTGGGTGTGATGGCCAAGATGACACACAGGTCAATCCACTCCACCACCCTGTATAAGGTGTTACTGACACAGCAGGGATATATACAGGTGAGGCATGGAGGTGTGAGAATTAGTTTCTAAGTTGTATACCGATGAAATCTTGCGTTTTGTAAAGAGTACTTCAAAACACAAATTTTTTGTATCACCACGTATTACTACCTGTTCAGGTTATACGCCTAAGTACTATTAACACTGGGTTGGGGACTAGGAAGGCAACATTTATAGGAAATGCACCCGCGTTTGCGTGGATAAAGAGTGGAAAACCATTTAGGAAAACCACCGCCAGTGCACCCAACTGGAAGCAGAGCCCAAATCTCCACGTCTTCGTCAGTCTAGTCAAACCCTAGATTAGCGCGTTAGACCACGCGGCCACTGAAGCGGGTCTAAATAATGTTTTGAAAACTTTCAATCTACAACAATAAAACGAACGTATTTGTATATATGTATACTTTTTAAGGTTGATATAGCCTGCGTATAATAAAACACGGTATTATATATATATATTATATATATATAATACCGTACACATAGCTGTACACATAGCTATAAAAAATCTACTTAATCCATCTTCACAAACTTTCTCCACACTTCCCTATCCTTGCATACTCCCTTTGCGTCAACAGCATCCATATATAGTCATAATGGTATTTTATTTTTACTTTATCGCTTCGCTAGAGAAAGAATAGTGATTGTCAAAAAAATCGAACTCGAGATTTTGATGAATCTTGACGTTTCATGACACCCTGAATCCAAAAAAGTGGTTTTTGACTTTCCATCCGTCTGCCTATTTGTACCTCCAAATAAAACGTAAACTATTTTACCAATCGGGATAAAACTTGGTATCTAGGGTTTTCATAGGGTTGCCCCGAGGTCTTTTTGAAATTGGATATCAAACCCTAAAATTGAGGGTAGTTTACTGAAGGGCAAAAAGAGAAAAAAAGTCGATTTTCTCAAAATCTACTAAACTATTTGACATATGAAATTACTTATCGTTTCAAATATGTAGGTATCTTTATAATACAAATATTTTATAGGAAGCATATTTTTATAAAACCAATAACTTTCGAGCTATACACAAATATATATATATTTTAACTTTTCGAACACAAAAGGTAAAGAAAGGTATTGAGACCGTAAAAGAAAATCTAGCCTGAAATGTTGATGAATATCGACGTCTCAAGACCCCCCAAACTCTAAAAAGTGGTCTTTGCAATGACGTCTGTCTGTGTGTCTGTTAAAACTTAAAATTAAAATTAGTTTAAGAAAGGGCGAAAAGAGAATGTTTTTTTTTCTTTCAAAACCGACCCTAATGATTTTGATTAAAATTCGTATCTGTTGATTAAGATTATAAATAAACTGGCTATTTTCATTTTACCATGAAAATTAATTTTAGGGTACTTTACAGAAGCAGAAACTTCCGTATCTCCGCAACTATTTGAGATAATAAATAACTTATCATTGAAAAATTTTAGTACTATTAAAAATAAAAAACTTTTATATGAAATATATTTTTATAAATCCAACAGTTTCTGAGATATTGACAAATATATTAATACAATTTTGTGAGCTTCAGTTGTAAAGAGATACTACTTAAATTTTAACGCAATAATTCTCCAATGCCATAGGGTAATTAAATATAATCAAGTCTCTAAAGGTTTATGTTGTTTTTCCTCAAACCTCTTAGGAGAAATGTTTGTACAACAATGATCTATATACATTTTAGATTCAATAGTCAATATTTACATGTTTTATTGGTCAGCATTTATTAATGAGGAATTTAATAGAAATGCAATGGCATGGAGACTTGCAACACCTAATAAAATGTCGAAAATTTTAACTGGAAGTTGAAATTTTAATACGAAGTGTTGACCCTTGTAGACCCAACATTGATCTTTTTTTTTATCGGTGCAAACATATATATGAGGACATTAATTCTTAAAAAACAAATTTAAAACCGGGACTAAAAAAAAAGTTTTACATAAGTATAGGGCCATTTATACTTGGGTTTGCTAGTATATATTATTTCGTTTCACATATTTTACGAGTTTTGAGTAAATATCTCGATTTTCAAACAATAGAGCGAGAAAGTCCACGCGGAGTTCCGTACCATTTATTTAAACTATTAATGTTTCTCCTTTTCACATATTCGTATACATTCTACAACATTTCACCACGTCTTACATGGCATATCCATCCCTTCCTTTGAACCACACACCCTACCTTCATATATTTGCTTCTTTATTTATCCTCTCAACATGCCCAAACTAACGTAAGATGCTTTTTTCAGAGATACCTATTGAATTCCCTTTCAAACCACACTCTTTCAGGACCCTTTCATTACCGATTCTGTCCATACGAGTTTCCCCCCATACATTTATTAGATATCGCATACCAACCGAATTCATCTTGTTCTTGTGTTTCTCTTGACAAAACCACGCTTCACGTCCATAAAACAATGTTGGCGTTAACACATCTTAATAAAATGCCAACTTTACCTCTTCCGATACTACTTTATTCTTTGCATTAGTCCACATCCATTCTCTCCGAGATGTATTCGACCATCTGTCAATTTCACCATCCATCCTTCCATTTTTACAGAACACACTGCCCAGATACACAAAATCATTCACTTGTCCTAAAAGTTTTTATGTATATTTTAGTTTTAAAGACATTTATACGAAGATCCATTCTGCTTGTCATCACATTCGAAAGATTTAATTAATTCTGCAAGTCCCTTTTATTCTCGGCCATTAATACGAATATCCATTCTTCTTCTCGTCACATTCAAAAGATTTAATTAATTCTGCAAGTCCCTTTTCTTCTCAGCCATCAATACGAATATCCATTCTGCTTGTCGTCACATTCAAAAGATTTAATTAATCCTGCAAGTCCCTTTTCTTCTCAGCCATTAATACGAATATCCATTCTGCTTGTCGTCACATTCAAAATATTTAATTAATTCTGCAAGTCCCTTTTATTCTCAGCCATTAATACGAATATTCATTCTGCTTGTCGTCACATTCAAAAGATTTAATTAATTCTGCAAGTCCCTTTTATTCTCAGCCATTAATACGAAGATCCATTCTGCTTGTCGTCACATTCAAAAGATGCATTCTGCAAGTCCCTTTTCTTCTCAGCCATTAATACGGAATCCTTTGCATATACAACAGAACTATCACATTCACATTGTCCATTTGTACACCAACCGCGTCCTAAAAAGCACCCCTCATACACTTATGCATGAATACATTAAACCGCCATGGATACATAACACAACCTTGTCTAACATTCTATTCAATGTATAACCATTTGCTCAAAGCTGCATTCACCCTTAAGCACCCTTTACTTCCATCATTCACGGTTAGAATTGCATTTACTAACCATACATCCTCACCATACTCTTTCAGAACATTCCATAACACTCCTATTAACCCGATCATACGCTTTCTCCAGATAAACGAATGCACAGTAAACTTTCTTCCTTACCACCATACATTTCTCAATCACTTGTTGCAATGCAAATATCTGATCCATGCAACCTCTACCTTGCGTGGAACGACAAAGCACACCCCAAATCATGTCCACCATTTTTTTCACGCACCCTCTCAATTAAATAATATTTAATATTTAGCACCGCGTCTTACTACCCTTTCGGGTTATCCGCTTTAAGTACTAATTACTCTAATTGGATTAGGAATTGGGAAGGTTTAATTAGAGGAAGTGAACCCGCATTTGCGTGGAGGGAGAGTGGAAAACCATTTAGGAAAATTCACCCGACCGAGATTCGAACCTCGATCTTCCCGTCCTCAGCAGTCGAGCTCAACACGACTAGCGCGTTAGTCAACTACGCCACCGAGGCGGGTCTCTCAATTAAAACTCTCCCAAAAACTTTGCCCAGAATACTAAAAAAATATATATATATTTATATATAATACTGTAGGTAATTTATAATATATATGCTATAAATTACCTACAATGATATATATGGCGTTGCATAAGTCTTCAAATGTAAACATCAGACACCTCTCTATGTCTATATCCGCTCGGAAATGATCTGTCCCAGGAAATGTGTACCATTCATTCCTTCCTCGTAATTGTTACCACCTTATATTATTTCCTTCCCCCCACAGCGGGACATCACATCCCCTCCCCCCCTGATCACGCAATAAGATACACAATGCAAGAGACAGTCTCATTACTGCGCTAATTGTTCGCGCGTTACGTCACGTGCTTTGTTCTACCCCGACACGATGATGCAGCTTGCTGAGGGCGTCGCGTGTCTCAGGGAGACGCAGTTGCATCGGTCACGTGTTTGGATAGATTGTTTAGACTAGAGAAATCTGCCAGATATTGACAAGTATACTTACATTTTTTTTTTGCAGTTGTAAAAAATTACTTGCCACCCGCATCGGTAGTTTCTTGGTATTTGTCGCGTGCGCGTGCGTTTGTGTGTATGAGAGAGAAATAAACAAAAAAAAGAGCGATACGAGAGAGAGAGAGAGAGAGAGAGAGAAAACAATATTTAAGGAAAACACACTATCAGTACACACGGACAGGATTTAGTACTGCGTTCGGTTTATACGCTTAGGTATTAATTACGCTAGTGGTTTTATGGATTAGGAAGGTTATATTCAGATAAAGTGAACCCGCATTTGCATGGAGGGTGGAAAACCATTTTGGAAAAATTACCCTCAGTACACCCGACCGAGATTCGAACCTCCATCTCCCCGTCGTTGGCAGTCTAGTCTACTGCGAGAGTAGTGCGTTAGACCATGCGACCATCGAGGTAGTTTGGACAGTAATCGAATCCCGACTTGAGAGTCATCGTACGAGTTTGACGACTTGGCCCGCGTGTCTAACATTTGGAGTGCAATTAAGTTAGGATAAGTTACTAAAAGCCACGCCAACGGCGCTAATACGATGATATGTCTAAAGTATAATGTTCACAGACAGTTAAAAGATACCTAAAAAAATTACACTAATGATATAGCAAACTAATATTAAGATCATCTTACAGTTAAAATTTTACTGCGTGATTTTTTATTATAACCTACAAATAGTGATTCAATGATTTCAAATCATTAAATTTCACGAGTTAAAATACATAAAACTTGCTATTTTATGCTTTTTGCAAATTTTTAAAGTAAAATAATAATTGTATGGAGCTGAAATTTAGTAACATTCACATGAGATGTACACAGTGAAATATTTATATTACCATTATAAACATTTCATTGTTTACACCTTATATGTATATCTAACTAAACAAAATTTCAGCTCCATACATACTTTATCTTAACAATGACACGCAAATAGCATAAAATGGCAAGTTTAATGTCTTTTAACTCGTGAACTTTAATGATTTGAAATCATTGATTCATTATTTATAGGTAATAAATTATAATTATACACTTGTTAAAACTATGCAATACATTTTTCTTATATATTGTCGAATGACCTTTATCTTGGCCGAACGTATATATATTTTGTAAAAAAGGCCCTTTCTCTGGAAAATTGTACTGAGCCTGTGTCCTCAATGTGACGGTCCTGTGGTTTCAGTTCCTCAAGTACGACGTGCAGTTGCCTCAACTTCAGGACTTCACACTCTGCCTGTGGTTCAAGACGCTCAACTTTACCTACCCACATCCCTTATTCTCATATTCCAGTGAGTACTTAAGGGGAATGGGGCATGGAAATATTTACTTCTTAATTATAATTTTGAAATTTTGATTGATTTCTTATGGAAGTTATAGGCATTTGAACAAGGTTTAATACGAAACCACACCATACATAAAATTATTAAGATATATATTAATTAAAAACAAGAATAATTATCTTTCGACCCACAAGGCCTTACTCTCGTGCTAGACAATCCTGGTCGAGCCTATTGAAGGTGGTTTATGATAATTGGTTTCCCATTTTCACTAACGAAAATGAGGGTGTATTATCTCTAAATGATTCTTTCCTCCTCCCTACCTCATTAGAATAATGACCATATATGCGTATATCCTGAAGGTATTATTATTATTATTATTAGCACTGCGTCTTACTACCCGTTCTGGTTGTATGCATTTACGCTAATGTGTAATGGTTGGGTTGATTGTGAGATGAAATGGAGGACCTACAGTTTAACGTGGAATCCGAACCACGGTAGAGGCCTGTCATTCCCCACATTCACAATATGTCTTGTAAGAGGCGAAGGAAGGTTTTGGCAATCAGATAAATCTGTGCCGGGACCAAGGATTGAACCCCGGACCCCAGCACAGAGGTCCGACATCTTACCCCTAGACCACCAGGTCACCAATACAGGTAGTAAGACGCGATGGTAGAAACAAGTAAAAAATACCCTTCGACAGTAATTTTCGAAATTCTACCAAACAAAATTTTCGGGTTTTTCCCTCTCTTTAAAGGGTTGTGTCCAAAAGTTTTAAATTTCAAAAATATTCAAAGAGGGATGCCGCAATTTTTAAAAATACCTACAATATAGTTCGACATAAATTTCTGGAGTTCTATTAAATCAGTTTTTTACAAAAAAAACTACGTTTACTTCGAAGGTTATGTATTATATTTAAGTCTACAAGTTTTCAATATCGAAGCCGCAATCTATATACCGATTTTCTTAACAATAAATATCTTTAAGTCCTTTTGTCCTACCAAAACTCATAAACTTTGTTTAAAAATATGAAGTTAAATATCCCAAATAAATCAATCACTAGCCTATGAAAAGAAGTTATACAATAAGTGTGTATTTTCATGACACACATCCAGGCAATCCACTTATTTAACGGAGTAAACACACTATTTACGGGTAGTTTACTAATTATTAGTTTTTTAAAAACATGGAATATTAAAAAAATTACCCCAAAGAATTGGTTTCAAATGGTTATTTTGGGAGTGTTTGAGATTACAATAACATTGTATATTTGTTTTTGGGGTAGACACTCATTTATGGGTAGTTTACTGATGGCTGTTCTTTCAAAAACGGGAAATATTTTTAAAATGACACTAAATATTTGGTTCCAAATAGGTTTCTTGAGAGTGTTTGGCAAAAAGAATAACCCTGCATACCTGGTTTTGTGTAAAAATACGTAAAGAGTCGTTTACTGATGAGTGATTTTAAAATTTTTGAATTATTAAGAAAATAGTTATAATGATTTTGCTTAAAATGTTTATCTGGGGATTGTTTGACATAAACATGGCACATAAAGCTGTACACTTGTTTTTTGGGGAGAGGGGTCGGGGGGGGGGCTATGGGTAGTTAAGTGATGGCAGTTTTTTTAATTATAATATTTAAAAAAATAGCTTTAACGATTTGGTTAAAAATGTTTATCTGCTAAGCTGGTTGTATTTTAAATAGGTTTGTTTTTATATAAAAAAAGTATCTTTATTTATCTAAAATAAATAAATTAAAGGTTAGTTTACTCACGACAAATTATTTAAATAGGAATTTTTTTTGGAAATTGACCTTGAAGATTAAATTCAAATTGGGGATTTCATAATAGTTTTTCATATCAAAAAGTAATACGTTTTTATTTGTATTAATAAATAATTATAAGGTAGTTAAGAAATAATTAAGTTTTGAAAATTTGGATTAAAAAAATATTTGAACAATCTGGTTTAAAATGTACGTATAAATAGTGATTATTGTGGTTACCAATATGATGCGAGAGAGAGAGCAAGCCTTGCAATTGACACCTTGAACGATAGGCACAACGCACGGTTGGCAAGCAGGATAGGTTGCTCACGCGCTACAAAGGAGTCACGAGAAAAGTGCATTCTTTGGAAATTATAAATATAATATAAGGCGATCAACACGACAAGAGTTTACGTTTTATTGATGCAAAGTTAACAACATTACAAATACGATTTAAGAAAAAGCTAAAGAGGTCAAAATTACACTACGTTTCGAAACTTAATTTATAATTATAGTGTAATTATAATAAAATACTTCAATGACACGTTATTAAATTTGTAAGATAAAACGGGATGAGTAGCCAGCCTTATGAAACCTATTCCTAATTACTTATAATTGAGTCAACGATGACCGATACATCTGTTTACAATTCCTTCTAGTTGAGTCAACGATACCTGATCCACCTGTTTACAATTCCTTCTGGTTGAGTCAACGATACCTGATCCACGTGTTTACAATTCCTTCTGGTTGAGTCAACGATACCCGATCCACGTGTTTACAATTTCTTCTAGTTGAGTCAACGATGCCCAATCCACCTGTTTACAACTCTTTCTAGTTGAGTCAACGATGCCCGATCCACCTGTTTACAATTCCTTCTAGTTGAGTCAACGATGCCCGATCCACCTGTTTACAATTCCTTCTGGTTGAGTCAATGATACCTGATCCACCTGTTTACAATTTCTTCTAGTTGAGTCAACGATGCCCAATCCACCTGTTTACAATTCCTTCTGGTTGAGTCAACGATGCCCAATCCACCTGTTTACAATTCCTTCTGGTTGAGTCAACGATGCCCGATCCACCTGTTTACAATTCCTTCTAGTTGAGTCAACTATGCCCAATCTACCTGTTTACAATTCTTTCTAGTTGAGTCAACTATGCCCGATCCACCTGTTTACAATTCCTTCTGGTTGAGTCAGCGATGCCCGATCCACCTGTTTACAATTCCTTCTGGTTGAGTCAACGATGCCCAATCTACCTGTTTACAATTCTTTCTAGTTGAGTCAACGATGCCCGATCCACCTGTTTACAATTCCTTCTGGTTGAGTCAATGATACCCGATCCACCTGTTTACAATTCCTTCTGGTTGAGTCAATGATACCCGATCCACCTGTTTACAATTCCTTCTAGTTGAGTCAACGATGCCCAATCCACCTGTTTACAATTCCTTCTGGTTGAGTCAATGATACCTGATCCACCTGTTTACAATTCCTTCTGGTTGAGGCAATGATACCTGATCCACCTGTTTACAATTCCTTCTGGTTGAGTCAATGATACCTGATCCACCTGTTTACAATTCCTTCTAGTTGAGTCAACGATGCCCAATCCACCTGTTTACAATTACTTCTAGTTGAGTCAACGATGCCCGATCCACCTCTTTACAATTATTTTTGTCGACTCGAAAGTGTCTAACACAACAATCTATCACATAAAATGTTCCCAAACGCCAATCCCACCTATACTATTTATTAAAGTTTAAATTACTTATTAATGAGAACTCAATAAAATTATATGTACACGGTACCTATACTAATTTTTTTTAAAACTATGAGACTGTTAAGGAAGGCCCCAAACAATATTTATTTTAGAACAAATACTATGATGGTTTTATTCTGATTTTGTTTCCAGAGGATGAGAAGGAACGACTAATCAGGTCGTGGTTGACCCCTCCTCCTTACCCCTCCATTCACCTGGAGGTGTTGGGCCACGAGGTAATGGACGTGGCCATGCACGTGGAGACCGGCAGGTGGTACCAGGTGTGTCAGGCGTGGAGCGGGAGTGAGGGCAAGTGGGGCCTTCATGTGAATGGCAGGCTGAGGGCAGCTGGCGACAACTGGCAGGTAGAGTACAACGTGTTGTAGGGCAATCAGGGGACAACACAACACGAGGGACTGTCAGCAGGTTGTAGGGCAATTGGGGACAATACAACACGAGGGACAGTCAGCGGGCTGTAGGGCAATTAGGGGACAACACGACACGAGGGACAGTCAGCGTGTTGTAGGGCAATTAGGGGACAACACAACACGAGGGACAGTCAGCGGGCTGTAGGGCAATTAGGGGACAACACGACACGAGGGACAGTCAGCGTGTTGTAGGGCAATTAGGGGACAACACAACACGAGGGACAGTCAGCGGGCTGTAGGACAATTAGGGGACGACACGGGGGACAGTCAGCGGGCTGTAGGACAATTTGAGTTTATTGGCAACAAATAAATAGACACACATTCTAAAAATGTATTTCTGGTCATCTTATTGGTATTTATAAGGAACTTTGGCTCTATTAAAAAATTTGAATTTACAGACATACCTTGCTTAGAGTTTTCTTATATATTAGATAGATGTTTTATAAAACAAGTTCAACATATCTTAAATATAGATTATTATTTTTAATATACTGTATGTTGTTAAGATAGTTTTAAAGATTTACCGAACAAGCTTATTTTTACATAAATAGGAATTTAGATATTAATAGGTTTCCACGCCTTAAAGCACACTAATGGCGCAATAGCGTTCGTTAACAGTAATCCTGGCCTTTTCTGAGTTTGAAAAAAACCCACTAATTTTAAGTATTCATCCGCTTTGCAAGTCTAGTACATCATTTCGACAAATGATTTAAAGTGACATCACTTATCAAAGCAACTGGTTATTTTTTCAACTGTAATAAGTGACTGTAAACGGAATAAATCAGTGAGCTCTAGGAAATGTCAATGCGTTGTTCCAGCTGAGAGGGCTGCGCATCCCCGGAGGCGGCGACGTGGTGGTGGGGCAGGAGTACACAGACTTCGACAAGGGCCTGGACGACGGAATCGAGGGTGAGGTGTTCGGCTTCAACCTGGTGCGCGGCGCCCACCTTCGGCCTTCGGGCCGCCCCTACGGAAACGAGCTGGAGGTGAACCCCCCCGACCATGAGCTCATCGTCAGAAGCTACAGCGACTGCGTGGCCCGCAGGGGGGCGCCGATCTCAGACAAGAGAAGCGTACTGGTTTCGTGGACGAGGACGCCTGTCGCGGTATTTGGGGGCGCTGTCATTGCCGAGGCTAGGCCGGTATGCGGCGACTTCTAGGGATGAAAAGGCGACATTTGTACCCCCTTCCCCTCTTTTTTATCTTCTTGTTTTTAAATTTGCTATTTTTATCAATAAAAATGTATTCGACACGAGTGGATGGACATTAAGATAATAGGTACAAGATTTAATTTTAAACAAGAGTGAGAGACCCGTTTTAATGATTTTCGCACCACGTCTTACTAACCATCCGGATTATACGCATATGCAGGCCTATAAGTTACTATAACGCGTTAGGGATGGTAGGGTTGAAAGTGACCTGGAGGACTAGGGGTAAAGTGTCAAGACTTTTGTGCTAGGGGCACGGGGTTCAATCCTTGGTCCAGGCACAGATTTATCTGATTGCCAAACCTTTCCTTAACCTCTGACAAGACGTGTATTAGTCACAACTTGTGAATGTGAGGAATGCCAGGCCTTCCCCATGGTTCGGATCCCACGTTAAACTGTAGCTCCTCCATTTCACCTCACAATCACCCAAACATTACACATTAGCAAGTGCGTATAACCTAAACGGTTAGTAATACGCGGTGCTAATAATAGTAAGGTTGGATCAAGATAAAGTCTACCCGCATTTGATTGGAAGATAGGGGGAAAACCATTAAGGAAAAACCACTCTCAGTACACCCAAGCGGGATTTGAACCCCAATCTCTCCTTCACAGGCAATCTACTCTGTTACGAGAGTGACGCCTTAGACCATTCGACCACCGAAGTGTGTCCATTTTAACTTTTTAAGGCAAAGTTTTCTGGACCAGTGTTTCTCCAACTTTAGCCAGTTACACACCCATTTCGAGCCCATTACCTAACCAATTCAGTCCTTTATAGAAATAGTTATTAACCTAGTTATTAATCTTGTAAAGTATAAACAATTGTTCCACATTTTAATAAAGCCTTAGTGGTAGGATAAACAAAGCCTTGATTGAAGGGAATAAGGGCTTATAAAGATCCATTACATTGCGTATAAATCCACGACCATTTGTTTATCATATTTATTATTTAAAAACATATACAAAACAAAATTGTACGTTGCACACCTCTCTGAGTTCACGTACCACAGATTGAGAAACATTGCTATAGATGAATCGCATAAAAAAACTTGACGAGTTCATTGTATTGGATTTTATTTAAACCACCCAAGAGAAATCATCAGAAAAGGTGTGGTGGCATTGCAAAAGAAAGTTAAACTTTTAAAACAAATTCTAATTACCAATTCTAAAAACTAAACTCATCCCTTCAAAAGAGCATTATAACTCTAAAGATGTACCTATCTGAATAGGGTTCATTTAATTGATTATGTACATGTATTTTAAAACCATATTTTTATTGAATGGATTAAGAGCAAAGTTTTTTTTACAAGTTTTCCATTATCATGAAGGAAGAAGTTCGAAAAAGCTTTATAGCATCTAAAAAAGAAGAAGAAAGAAACTAAACTCTTTTATGAAACGCGAGGTAGTCACGGACTTATATTTATTTGATCGAAAAGGGTTTGCTAAGTAAAAACAATAGTTGAGAAACACTTATAGCTTTCCATCCACTTTAAAACACATTTTTTTTAAATTGATAAAAATGGTAGAAATTAAAATCGTAAACTTACACAATCGACTGCCACTTCTCTGCAGCAGATTACCGTGTTAGTCTTTATCTTTTGGATCCAATTTGGGAATCAAGCCAGTTCAAAACGGGATGAAACTTGGTGCTACTATCATTTAACAAACAATGTTTATCATTCTAACACGCGAAATCAATTTTGGCGAGCAAATAAATTGTGTTACAGACAAACTACTTAAAAGTAGCTTAGATAAATGCTTAAAAAATTGGATGACTTTTCGTTGTGAAGTGTAATGTGGCTCAAAAGAAACTTGACACTCTTAGTGCCATGAACCAATTAAGGTTTAACCTATTTAACCAAATATACATTGAAAAGTGGTGAATTTATTTAATAGTTAGTGTATTCTATTAATAAAAAGAGATTTTTGTAAAACAGTGAATGAAAAAAAGAAAGATATTTTTTTAATATCACCATATACGATTTTAAATGTGTCCAATGGAAGTTAATTCATGGAATACCTTCGATTCAAAGTGCTAAATTATTGCCAGACATTCACATTTTCGTATGGAGAATAATTTTACACGAGTTCTGCAAAATTTATACCAAGAACAATGAATGAATTTATTGGAAACTTTTAAGAAGTGTATCTTTTTTTCTAAGTGTCTCGAGCTACAAAAGTATTATTCGTGACAGTATTAGTTATTGTGTAAAAAAAATATCCATTGCTATGCTGGGTAAACTATTTATTAACTCTAGTCAATAAGTTGTCCCAAATAAATATTATGAGCAAATATGTGAAGACATCCAATCTGACATAATTGTTGCTACAGACCAATTTTCATAAAGAAGGCATTTTATAAGAAAAAAACCATAAGACAAAAATCTATATTGTTTTACCAAAATATTGTTATTTTATTGTTAGTGATAATATCCATGATACATGGTGTCAAACTGAAATTCTTATCGGTTCTGGCTTTTATTACAGGTTCCAGTTAGAGAAAAATTAAAGTTCCTGTTCTTTTTGGTTCTTTTAAGTTCTTATTTGATAGTAACTCTTATCATCTTAAAATTCGTAAATATAAAAGTATGTTAAAAATAATTTACAACAAAATAAAAGCTATTTACTAAATAAAATACAAAGGCATTCCATAAACAATCTATCTGCTGATCATATGGCTTGATGTATTAATACGTGAAAGTAGATCTAGTAATTTTTCAAAATGTTAGACAAGGCTATTCATGTGAAAATTGGACTGTACAGATATCACTGTCTCTTTGGGTCGTCTGCAATATTATAATTTGTTAGTTTAGTGTTCAGTATTTGATACTTTATTTAACATTTATTAATTATATGGGTAGAAATAATTAGAGCTGTTTATGGATAAGTACGTGGTTAAAAGTAAGAAATTGCACACTTTGCTCCAATATAACCATCAACAACTGTTTCCAGCCTGTCGCCGGGTCAGTTTAGTAAAGTGCCCCCATTTTCCTCTATCCTTCAACCATTCTTCTCCTCTCACTTGCATTAGTTCTGTTATCTGCCCCCCCCCCCATCTCTTTATTGGTTTCCCTTGGAGTATTTTCCCTACAAATTTCATCTCCATCATTTTCTTTTGAATCCTCTCCTTCTCCATCCACATTACAAGCTCATACCGTCTCAGTCTTGCTTCCTCTACTATCTCATCTACTCCCTACATCCTCATTACATGTCCATACCATCTCAGTATTGCTTCCTCTACTATCTCATCTACTCCCTACATCCTCATTACATGTCCATACCATCTCAGTCTTGCTTCCTCTACTATCTCATCTACTCCCTGCATCCTCATTACATGTCCATACCATCTCAGTCTTTGCTTCCTCTACTATCTCACCTACTCCCTGCATCCTCATTACATGTCCATACCATCCCAGTCTTGCTTCCTCTACTATCTCATCTACTCCCTACATCCTCATTACATGTCCATACCATCCCGGTCTTGCTTCCTCTACTATCTCATGTATTCTCTCTACTCCCTACCTCCTCATTACATGTCAATATCATCTCAGTCTTGCTTCCTCTACTATCTCACCTACTCCCTGCATCCTCATTACATGTCCATACCATCCCAGTCTTGCTTCCTCTACTATCTCACCTACTCCCTGCATCCTCATTACATGTCCATACCATCCCAGTCTTGCTTCCTCTACTATCTCACCTACTCCCTGCATCCTCATTACATGTCCATACCATCCCAGGCTTGCTTCCTCTACTATCTCATGTATTCTCTCTACTCCCACTCTTTCCTAACCCTGTTTCTTCTCATCCCAAACTTCAATCCCATAGCCTACGATATAACATAGATCTTTAATTATAGATAGTATAGGTCTATATATATTGAATTAAAATCTTGAATTTTCTTTCGAATCTTCAAATCTTTAAAAATGTACAATTTTAGTTAAGAGGGATAAATATTTAAAATTGGATGTAAGGCAAGTTGTTTTTAATACTTGGTACCACTGACCAATCCCAATTTGTTTGTCATGTATCACGTCAAAAACAACAAAGATAGCTTAAAAAAATACAATTTTGTCCTTTTTATGTGAGTTTGTTACTCTCCCAACTGGACAAGTTTATATAAATTTATTTAACCAATTGCTTAAAATTTGTACATAGAGTCAAGATATTCATAAAGTGTATTCGAGATAGTATATCGAATCTCCTCATTACCTTAAGATTCAAGTGTTTCATTTTAATACTGATAGAATATTGATATTGGAAGAGTATGCGACGTTATACTCCCAATTCTAGTAGGTGCAGGGATAGGTGAAGTTATTCCATAGGGCAATCATGTTGTATGGAAACTACAAACTATATACTGTAGCAAAACCATGACATTAGCATTAAACGTTTTAGTTTAATTGGAATCGTGTGTGGCATCATAATTTGAATTTATTTAATTCAGTTTGTTTTTATAGTGTGAAAACGATATTTTTCGCTTACAAAACTGACTATACTAACAGGTGTGATTTTTATATTTTTTCCACAATGAATAATAACATTCTTAAAAAATAATTATAGCAAAAATATGCTTGTTAGATTACAGCTTATATTTTCAAGCTAAATGATTGGAAGTTTAAAAAAGTTTGATTTGGTGACGTCCTTTTAGGGGGAAAAGGTCAATGTTTGCATTTACCAAAAACACAATTTACAGAATTATGTTAATGTCTGATCACTGCTGACCATCAGTAAAAATTATCATAACCTCATACTTTATATTACTTCAACGATAATGGTGGATAAGTTATTCAACATGCAGATATCTTGATGGATTGTTTTAAATAGCCAATCTATTATATTTATTAATTACGTTTATAGCCACTTATAAATAGCACCTGGACACGGGAATCGAACCCAAAATCTTTGGCCTAGTACGCCAATGCTCTAATCACCGAGCTATCCAGGGGTTGTCCGTTGTCCATCCGTGCCCAGTGTCATTCTCCGGGACTTACGGATAGGTCGGTGGTTATAGTGTTGGCGCATTAAGCCAAAGGTTTCGGGCTCGATTCCCGTGTCCAGGTGACATTTATAAGTGGCTATAAACGTAGTTAATAAATATAATAGATTGGCTATTTAAAACAATCCATCAAGATATGCATGTTAAGTAACTTATCCACCACTCCTCCAGCATATCTTCTATATCGGAATCTACCTTTTTTATATCCTCAAACTTAAACTTACTTCCTTGTTTAAGGTCATTAATCAGTTGTTTCCCTTTTTCCTTCCACTTTGTCTTCTACATCACTAAATAAGTAGCGTCTTCTCATAATGTTATCCATCTAGTTCATCTTTCTTTTTAGAATCACCTGGAGAAGGGTTCTTTTTTTCATCGACTCTTCTTAGAATTTCTTCATTAGTCCCGTGATCTGTCCACTTTATTATCTTTTTTCTTCTACAGCATCACAAATCTTCACACATGTTTCTTCCCCTAATTGTAACTGCACGAGGATATAAATCACTTTTTAATATGAATCACTGATGTTAAGTTACTAAGGTGTTTTGTTGAGTGAAATGGGTAGTGAGTGTATGTGAGTGTGTGCGTGTACGTGGGAAAGTACTTGCTAGAAAGTCTGAGGTCAATCAGATCTGAAGTCACGGTTACCGCCCTGTCAGGTTGAATGAAGACAGGCGTGGCGGCGCTCCGAACTAACATTTCCGCCGCTCTTGAAACAAACAAGGTTACATGGGCCTATCTGTCATACTGACAGTGGAAAGTTATGTTTGATGTTTTCGTGTATAATGTACCAGTATTTTGGTAGCGAGATACAGGTCTACAAATAATATTAGCAACTATTAGGTCGATTTTTTGTTTTTGTTTTTACCTTTCTAATGTTCAGAGTAATGTATTATGTAAACATTGAACAATATTATGTTTGTACGTATATATTCATTTTTAAATACACATTAACCGACTTCAGTGGCCAAATTGTTTAAGACGTCCCTCTCGTGTTTGACTTGGCATCATATAAACGGGGGAGACCTGGATTCGAATCCCGGTTCTAATGAGGGTGTTTTTCCCCCTAGATGGTTTACCAATCTTCTTACACGCAAATGAGGGTAGATTACCCCTAAAATGCTTCCGTCCTCATTCCTACCTCATTAGGGTTACACGAATATTAAACAATTATGCTATGTTAAGAATTATTCAGGTCAAAATTAGAGGAAGTGTATCCAAATTAACATGTAGGAAGAGTGCAAAACCATTTAGAATAAAACACCCTCAGTAGTACACCCAACCAAGATTCTAACAACGATATCTCCATCATAAACAGTCTAGTCTATTGCGAGAGTGACGCCTGGGACCATTCAACCACCAAAACGGGTTGCATTAAAATGTTATTTATGTATTATTGGCCAGTGCTTAAGCAATTTTTATATCTAATTTTTTTTGTTAAAATACATACAATATGGCTCCAGTAAAAACATAAAAGAGTCTAATTTGTTTTAAAATGATGACCTAAACATTTCTTGGATATCTGTCATGAGCATGGTGGCATTATATGAAAAACTTTTTAAATCAAGAGAAAAAGTTGTCATTAAATTCTAGGACACCCTCAACAGATATTCATCAAATATTGATACCACCATGTGAAGAACATTAAAATCTCTTATGTTTCTACTGAAGTAATATCTTATTTATGTTGGCCATAAAAAGGTTTTGCTATAAAAACGGCGAAAACATTTACCTTTTCTCGCGTCCCCTACCGGCCCACCTTAACAGTCTATTTTAGCGGGCTAGTTGAGAGCCTACGTTCCATTTCTAATATCTATTTATATTAACATAATGAAAAGTGACTTCAGAGAAGTGTGTTGAATAACGCAGTGACATGAAGTGTTTCTAAAATAAAACCTTTACGGCCTATCAAGTTCAGCATACAATTTTAAACTCATGTGCATGTGGCTATTTGCAATAATTTTGTAGGTATTTGGTTATTATAGTTAATATTATTTAGCTAAAGATGCAGGCATCTTTAATTTAAATCGATAAAATAGTGGAGTTACTACCCTGCCCTTATATTGTTTTATTACTTAATTTAAAATAATTTATCTCATTTTGTTAAGATTTAAAACATAGAATGACTAAGCAAGTTAGGTTGACAAATGAGATGGTGACATTTTTGCAAGCGAAAGTAATCTTTTTTAACTAAAGAAATATGATGATAATCCAGATTATTATCTAGTTATAGAAAAATATTTAATATTATAATCTGATCACCAATATGAATAAACAACAATAAGGTTGCATTAAAAAAAAAGTCTATACACTGATGAGTGCATTTCAATGTCACTGGTTAGTGGGGACCATTAACTAACTAAATTAATTAATTATTTTACCTCATGAAAATGTGTGATCTCTCAGTTTATAAATTAATAATATTTTTAAAATAAAAAATAAATGTCTATTTGATCCATCCGACACCATAGCTCAGTCGGTGGTTTCTCTCTCTACTGCATTAAGGGATCCAGGTTCGATTCCCGCTGGGGCCAAAAATTTATCGTTGATGAATATATGGGTTTACCCTTTCACTTAATAAATTAAAGGCCGGAGACTTGATGTTGTGCCTGTCCTAGTCTTAAATTAGATAAGACATATGAAACTACGAAAGCCCTAGCAAGCCGGTAGTGGAAAATAAATGACTTGAATAAAAAACTGACCCAGCCCAAAAGCTGTAAACAATAATAAATGTAAAAAATATATATCTACTTTATTACTTTATCAACATAGTATTTTAAATGTAAATCTAAAAAATATCAGCAATACAACATGTCACTTATAAAAATATATATTTAATTTGTGTAATCATCACGTCTTAGTATTTATTCAGGCTATACGCGTGTGTACTAATTATGCTAATGAGTTAAGGATAGGAAGGTTGAATTCGTAGTAAGCGTAACCGCATTTACAATTGCAGGGTGGAAAACAGTTTAGAAAAAACATCCTGAGTACACCAGGCGGGATTTGAACCCCAATCTCCCTGTCAAAGACAATCTAATCTAATGCGGTAGTGACACCTTAGATCATGCAGCCCCCGAACCAGATTTAGATATATTTACATTCTGGAATATAAATACTTGTATACATAGATACCCTTATTTACTATCTGTCCGGGTTATACACATTTAATTACACCAATAGTAGTGGACGTAAGCAAGGTAGAATTTGGAGGAATTATACTCGCATTTGAGTGGAAGGAGAGTTAGAAAACTGTTTGAGAAAAATCAAACCTAGTACACCCGGTCTGTAATCGAACCCCGACCTCCCACTTAACCGGCAAAAAAGACTATATGGGTTTTACATTTAAACTCCATGCCCAATGTTTCGTATTATATAGGGTTTATTTTGTGTGCACCACGCCTTACTACCCGTCCAGGTTATAAGGGTACATCAGGCCTCACTGCCCGTCCAGGTTATTAGGGTACATCACGCCTTACTACCCATCCAGCTTTTAGGGCACATCACGCCTTACCACCCATCCAGGTTTAAGGGTACATCACGCCTTACTACCCGTCCAGGTTATTGGGGTAGAGATGAGAACGGTACTGATTAATTTCCGCGGAGAGTGGGAAATTATTTAGAGAAAACCACCAGTAAACTCCAACAGAGATCCGAACTTTGACCTTCCCATCACAGGTAATCCAATATAATGCAAGTGTAACGCGTTTGACCACACAGACACCGATGCGGCTAATATAGGCCTATAGTTGAATTTTAATTCGATAATTTCCCTAATAGTTTTATCGAACTATTCCATTAACAAAAACTCAACAAACTTGCATCAGTGGCCGCATGACCTAAGGTGTCACTTTAGTGTTGGACTAGATTACCAATGATAAGGAGATCGGGGTTCGAATCCCGGTCAGATGTACCAATATGGTTTTTCCTGTTACCACGCAAATGTGGATACACTGCCTTGAAATTCAACCTTCCTCATTACTAAGAATACACCAAACTAGCCACTCAGATTTGTGCAAACAAGTAAAACCATATTTTCATTTCTAATACAAAAAACATCTCCTTATCCAATAATAATATAACCAAATTCAGATAAAGTAAATATGACTATACAAAACTGAAATATTTACATCACCGTTACTAAGGAAATTTTACAATACAAATTTGGCAATACAGTTTTAGAATGTTATAAATTACAATTGCTATATAAATAAAGCAAACACATTCTTCTTTTTAACAAGTTTTATACTCGTAGTTTATGTATGTTGTTTTGATAAACAAAAATGTGCAGTTCCAAAATTAACAAACTAATATTGTGAGTTAATTTTGTGTCTAGTTTAAACTCGAACTTGTCTTTATCAGCGCGTTGTTTTTATAGCTATGTACTTGTATATCTTGTAAAAAGATTAGGGTTTTATTTTGCGTTACAACTAATACATGTCAAAGGGCGTTGTTCTTCACAAAGCGACTTTTATTTTTAATT
This sequence comes from Timema californicum, assembly GCA_902141385.1. Classification (NCBI taxonomy): domain Eukaryota; kingdom Metazoa; phylum Arthropoda; class Insecta; order Phasmatodea; family Timematidae; genus Timema; species Timema californicum. Next base: position 838 of record CABFOW010005400.1, on the reverse strand, counting down.
CATAATCTTCCAAACCTTTTTCACAATTAATTGATGAATCTTGAGTTAGTCCATAATTAGATACATATTTCATCCTCGACGAGATGTGAAATCAGGACCCTAAGCTCAAGTGTAAAAACTTTCTAACGACTGAAGAAATAATTCACTCAGAACATAATTAATTAGCAGAAAAAGTCTTTGTTCATCAATTATGACTTTAATGAAACAAATGTTTTACTTCAATATTGATATAAATTAAAGTTTAAATTCATATTAAATAAAGTTGTCAACGGCATCTCTCTTTGTCCTAATCGCTTTTAAATACTCACTCATAAGGTGTATTACTTTAATTATTCTTTAAAAAAATTAATTAAAGTGGTGAAATTAACATCAGTGATCACACAGTCTAGGGCACGTCACTCTCACCAAGGAAAGTTTTTCCTACGTGGCTCGACACCTTAGCTCAATCAGTAGCGTGTCTGTCTACAAAGCTAAAGGCCCAGGGTTCGATTCCTGCAATGGCCGACAAATTTATCACGGGTGAAATGTGGGTTTAATCTTTCACAGTGATAAATAAAAGACCGGAGACTGAGTGTTGTGTCTGTTTTAGATTTAAGTGAGTTTATAAGTCGTGTGCTGATATAATCAGTCGTTTCGGAAAGTGCCCGTGTTAAATACGTCAAATAAATGAAGTTCGGGTATTACAACTTTGTGAAATGCTTTGTTGGTGATGAAATACACTTTACGTAGGGATCGAATGAAATAAGCATTTACTTCTGATAAAAAATAAAATAAAGCGGCAGCGCTTAGAAATGAGGCTATATCCACACCAACCTTTTACGGCGCACTTCATTATGTA
>CABFOW010005399.1:0-23052 GCA_902141385.1 Timema californicum | reverse complement strand
GGGGGGGGGGGGTTCAGGAGTTTGTATACTTTTGCTCATAAGGGGAGGAAGTCCAAAATGACCAAAAGTGTGCTTATGTAATACTTGTGAAAAAAAGGCACTAATTCGTGAAATGATAACAATCTGGAACCTAACATGCCATAATTGTGGGCTAAGTTTATGCCTGTAGTTTCTTAAAACCAATCTGTATAGTTCCAAGTACATGGACCCCTTCACGTCCTACTCAAAGAGAAGAAAGCATTATATAATCAAACTTTTTTTTCAAGGTGTCTGTACATACCTCTTACATTCGCTAGGGCTAATAGGTCCATTTTGTCAGACCATACCATTAATACTACTTGAGTTGCAAGCTGACGCTCTTCCAGCTGTCGCATTGGGTTTGTTGAAGACATGATTTTATTTTAATCACTAAGACAGATTTAATTTTAAATATATTGTTTAAATCATGAATGTATTTCAGGGTTAACGTGTAGTGAGGGGCCAATATAGTAAAATACCTTCAGCAACCATATTATTTTTAAATTTGGAAACTACTGTTTTTAAATATTATACAAAAAACATTATTTTTCAATATGGTAAACATTATTCTAATGTGACTTTTATTTATTTAAAAAATATTTTTTAGATATGCTGTAGCTTCAATAAATGTTAGTAATCTAGGCTGGGAAAGATCTATTATGAAATTCATCTTAATCCTAAATTAAATATTATCATTTTGGAACGAAAATAGTATTCTTTCCCTCAAAACAGACAATGTTCATAATCAAATTTTCAAATAAACACTTGTATCTTGTAGTAAATAGCGGGCTGTAAAGTTCCACAGTCACAACACAGATCAAGTTAACACGAATAAACACATTAAACACAATAAACTAACAGTTTTTATCCAACATAAGAAAGATGAATAATACTAACACTAGAATATAGTTATAAAAAGAATCATAGAAAGCGCTAAAGGACATGTATGGTTCAAAAAATATATGATAGATACCCCAACAGTAAAAGAATAATTCAACAAAATAAATTCAGATAGTACTATATTAAAAATAAGTAAATAATTGATAACTGTGTTTAAAAGTTATGATTAATATAAACTATCATACAAATTGGTCAATATTTTAATCTGCTGTATGAGAATGGGGTTATTCCTGGAAACTTTAATTTTTTTAAAACTTAATCTCAATTTTAATTTGACTTTAAAAAATAGCCCTCTAAAATCGCTAATATTGGCCGCCGTTCGGCTGTTGCCCGACTCAGAACTTCTGCCTTGACAATTATGCCTAACCAGGTTGTCTGCGAAAGGGCTGATTTGTTGTTTGAGTACCGAGTCATTGTCATGACTCTTAACCTCGCGAATGAACTTATAACCTGATGAAATGGAACCAATGAAATGAGCCTGCAGAATACTACAGGTGTGTGATTTTGTAGCCCGACTCAGGACTGTACTGACTTGACCGTAATGCCAAACCAGGTCTTCCTGCGAAAGGGCTATATTTGTGTTCGAGAATAGAGTCAATTTCATGACTCCTGATCTCGTGAATGATTATTAATACCTTGTACATGTATACACTTGATTAATTATTTACACTGTGAGGTGAAATTGGTGAAACAATGATTGCGCTGGGTCTCGGGAATTGGGAAGGATTTTCTTGACTGGGATGTGGGAAGGTGTGTATAAGGTATGATGATGAGATGTGGATTTTCTATGAGTCAATTTCCGGGAAGAGGATCGAAAGGTTTAACTTGACTGTAGGGAATAGGTTTGACGCGGTTGGTTACATATCCATTCCCCATCTGGGGCCACCAGTGGCGCCAGCGTTATTCTCTGGCTAGAAGGTTGACCTAGTCGGTTATACCAGTGGAGTCCGGTGGTGGCAAGGGTAGTAAAGAGTTGCTTGTTGGGGTGGGATTTTCTTTTCTTGGGATTATGAGTTAGGTGGATACATTTCCATTCACCATCTGGGGCCGCCCCCGGCGCCAGCGTTATTCTCTGGCTAGTAGACAACCTAGGCGGTTATCCCAGTGGCGTCCGGCCGTGACTAAGGTTGTGAAAATCGCTAATATTAAGGTGTAATAATTTATATATATTTGATATAGTACTAGGTGCATACAACAGGGCCACCCTAATGGGGGAGTGAGGTGGGCAACTGCCCAGGGTGCCAGGCTCTAGGGAGCGCCACGCCACAGATGTCGTCTTAATAAACTACAAATAATATTATTTTTTAAGAAATTCATACATTGCTTAGATATATTGTACTAATTTTTTTTCCATTTATCACGACTTGTGTCCCTGTTAGAACCAGTGGGCATAAGAAATACTTCATCTGTCTTGTAATGAGTTCCTTTCAAGATTATAGGACGTTAAAGAGGAGGAGGGTGCTTAAATCAAAGTGTGCCCGGGCTCAAAATTATGCTTGAGGTGGCTTTGCCTACAACAATCCTACATAATTGTGGAACTTGGTTATTTAGGAAATTGAGATAGTTGACTTTGAACTTACATCACACATGAAACTAGCCACTAAAATCCAAAAATTTAAGGTGCCACGGTTTATATATTTGAAATTGCGGCACGAGCACACTTAGTGGGGATTGTAACCTACTAGGTACTAGGTGCCTACAACAAGTTGTGGAACCTGTTTTTTTTCTGGAAATTTTGAGATATGCACTATATTACACAAAATCAATAACGTTCCAAAACGAAGAATAAACCATTTTAATTTCGTTTAAAATACTGTCTCGAGTTGGATAAAAAGAAATTATTTAAAAAATGAAATAGTATGAGAAAACTTAAATTTACGTTATTTCAAATGTAATATATAACAAGCAATTAAAAAGCTTTACATTTATAACAAAACCGTGATCTTTTACAAGTGTTGGCAACCCAAAAACTAAAGATATGATTTTCGAACCGTCATTCAGGTAAAAACCTATCGTGAACGAACTTTATATATACCTAAACTTTGACTCTCACAAGGGACAGCTGCTAAACACATGTTTTTGCAGATCATATGTTTTGGCGTAGGGATACATAATTTGGTCTGATAACCTTTCAAAGCCGTCAGCTGTCAGTCAGAACCAAAGAAGCCATGGGGCTATTGTAGTATTGGGAACACTCACTGGCAGCAGCCGAGCTACATAATGTCTTTGGCCGCCATTTTATGTCTATAATTCAATGTGCTTACAGAATTTGTGTACCCAGCTTTTTAAATTTGTTGGATTGGATCATTTTACATACAGTACTTTGGCGTAGGGATACATAATTTTGTCTGATAACGTTTCAGTCATCAGCTGTCAGTCAGGACCAAAGAAACCATGGGGCTACTGTAGTATTGGGAACACTCACTGGCAGCAGCCGAGTTACTGTCTTGGCCGCCATTTTATGTCTATAATCCATTCTGCTTAGAGAATTTGTGTACCCAGCTTTTTAAATTTGTTGGATTGGATCATTTTACATAAAGTTCGTTCACGGTAGGAGTTTACCTGGGAAAGGACTTTTTTCCCTACCAGAAATCTATTATATAGTAGGATATTGGTAAGAAAAAAGACCTTTAAGAGGTAAACTCCTACCGTGAATGAAGTATACAGTACTGCTACTGAACAATAATTTTTACTAGTTAAAATAGCTTCAAAGTGTAGTAATGTTAAAAAGAGGCCTCATAAACCTCCAACTTTAAATACCTATATAAATAATAGTCCCCAAGTAGCATCAGATTATTTATGTACAAGCTTTAAATAAAAAATTATTAAAATAAGGGAACAAGATATGCCTTTGGCTGAGATAGGCTGTCATGTTCCACTTTACAGTGGGCCCTTAGAACCCAACCCACCATAATAGTGGTTCGCTACTGTACTATCCTGTGAAATAAGTTCCCCTTGTCCTACTAAATATATGCATATCAAAGTTCATATCTTTTCAGCTGCACACAGAATTAGAGAGAGTTTATTTATAAAATATCACAGCTATTAGGGCCAGATTTTAATTTTTTTTAAACTTGGCAGAAGAACAAAAGGTTAACTATATCAGATAAAAAAATAAAATTGTACATATTAATAAAGCACTTCTTTAATTGAAAATGGTGAGTACAACTTAATTATTAATACATTAAACTGTGAGAAAAATCAATAGCATTTAGTTGGTTGCACATACTCAACAAAAATGAAAGAATGTGAGAAGACGATAGGAGGTTAAGTTATTACGTCTTCAGTTAGCTAACAATCAAATGCAGCACATGTGATTGATAAGGTGGTGAATGTGGCCTCTAACAACGCCCACGGTCCTGTTCACGCTTCCTTGGAGCAGCCCTGATGATATCATCAACGCGCAAGATCATTTCTGCTGCTTCACTGGCAGAGAGCAGCACTTGACGCTTCACGACAAAAGACTCGGTGATGCCAAGTTCCTTCATGCAACCAATCCTGCCAATTTCCATGTCTAAAAAAAAATAAAAGAATGTATAGTTGCAATGATCATGTTGAATGTTTGACTGATAGTTTTTTCTCTCCTGAACTGAAGTTAAAATCATTTATCTTATTGAATCCAATATTTAAGTTTGATACCATTTTTCCTAATACTTCAGGGTCAACACTATAAAATATGAACTTATGGTGCATGTTAAGACATAAAAATGTATAAATCAAATACATGTAAGAAAATGAAACTATGAAACGATATTAACTTTTTGAACATCGAGCCTTGTTCAGGTTATATGGTGGTTCATAGTAATGAAGACGTTTACACCTTCATCAGAATAAGATAATGATTACGTGTGAAAATAAAGAGTTTTAATGTGTTTGCGACTAGTTTTCTTTCAACATATAAGCGTTATAAAGATGTGCCATGGCTTTGGTAGTCTCCACAAAGCCGAATGCATTCAAGGTCATTACAATAGTTTACTCACCGAGTCCCATCGAGTGTCTGCCCTGGCTGTGAGCTGCTCTCAATTCACTGACTAGCTGGGCCGAGTCATACCCGGCATTGTCAGCGATAGTTGTGGGCAGTGTCTGGAGGGCACGGGCGAATGCCTCCACAGCCACAGCCTCCTTTCCTGGGGTCTTAGCCGCCTCTGTTTGGACTGCGTTTGCCATCAACATTTCACTGCAACCTGAAATTACCGGTTCATTACTATAATCTCATTGCATCAAAACCAACTTTTATCAATAATAAGTTTTACTTTATCTCGATCCTTTGAAAAAAGAAGTATCGTTATTGTCAAAAAGGTCAAACTCGATAGTTTGATAAATGCCAATGTTTCATGGCACCCTAATAGCCTCAATTTAATTTTTTTTAATAGAGCCAATAAAAACAAATAAGGTCAATAAAGTGTGTAAATAATGACAAGATTATAAATATTCTGAGATTTGCAAGTTTCTATGGTCAAATCAAATAAGTGAGAGAGGGCCTAACTTATTTAAGAAGTTAAATTATTATTATTATTATTAGCACCGCGTCTTACTACCCGTTCGAGTTATACGCACTTACGCTAATGTGTAATGGTAAGGTGATTGTGAGATGAAATGGAGGACCTACAGTTTAACGTGGAATCCGAACCACNGTTTAACGTGGGATCCGAACCACGGTGGAGGCCTGGCATTCCCCACATTCACAAGATGTCTTGTCAGAGGTGAAGGAAGGGTTTGGTAATCAGATAAATCTGTGCCGGGACCAAGGATTGAGCCCCGGCCGCCAGCACAGAAGTCTGACACCTTACCCCTAGACCGCCAGGTCACCGACAAGAAGTTAAATTAGTTTATGTTTGACCTCAAGATTTAAACTTAAATTCCATCAAATTTGAATCTGGAAACTATTTAAATTTGAAATGTCAAATCCAATGCATATTTTTCAAATACTAATACTTGGGAAGTTTTGAATGGAAATATTTAAGCTTCGCAAAGGAACCAAAAACAACATTTTACCTCCTCCATACACGATACGAGATTCTCTGACAGTTGCCGCCAACACGCAAAGAGCATCATGAAGTGAACGCTCGGCTTCGTCCAGGATTTGTTGGGTGGCCCCCCGGATGATGATGGTGCAAGCCTCTCCGAGAGCCACACCCCCAAATCTCAAAAGAGTATCTTCCCCGATCATCACCTTATGACAGAACATACATATTTATTATATAACAAATGGTTAAACAAATGGAAAGAGGTATGACTTTAATTTGTATATAATTTGAAGCTACGAAAATTAAATTTTCGAGGTGTGTGCCAGCTGTCACCAGGATAAAAAAAAGGATTAGCAATGAATTTGTTCGAGCAATAGTTGTACTACAGAGGAAACGTGAGATGGTAAGATGGTATGGACTCGTAATGAGAATGGAAAAGACTGCTTGGGAGACCAAGCAGGATATGAGAAGAGCAGTCCACAGAAAGTGCGCAAGTGAGGGGAGAAGAATGGAAGCAAGTAAAGGTGGAAGAATGGTGGAGGGAGAGGGGATAGTAGTGGTATTTTAATAAAATGAACCGAAACATTTTATGACAATAATGAATTAGTACATTCATTCAATTTCTTCTTCTTCTTCCATAAAATTGCGACAAGGAAAATAGTTAGTTCAGTAAAGAATACACGTCTGTTAGGGCTGAGAACAACATTTCATTTATCAAGTTTCAGTGGGGTCTATTAAAGCTGTATATACATGCTGCCATAGATCAAGACCTCTCTTACCTGTTCTATGACATCACAATGTCCAAGTTTGACCATCTCCGGGTTATCGAATGTGGATACAATCTCCCCTCCAGTGACCAATGCCAGGCGTTCAATCCCGTCAAAATCTGCGTGTTCAATGGCCATAACACCGGCATCAGCAAACAGCTGCTCTGGGTAGTTGTAGATCAGTTGCCTGGAGGTCAGAAAGAAATTAGAGGTATTTAATGTGAACTTTCTGAACTGACTGATTATATCAGCATACGACTTATAAACTAACCTAAATCTAGTACAGACACAACACTCAGCTCCCAGATGTTAATTCATCACTGTGAAAGGGGAAACCCACATTCCCCCAATAATACATATTTTGACCCTAACGAGAATCGAACCTATGACTCCTAACTCATTAGATAGACAAGCTACCGAATGATTTTTTTCAGGGAATGAACAGCAGCAAATGAGTCGCTTCAGGGGGCAGCCATTACCTTCTTTTTTTTCTCCATTGGCGACATTGTAAAGTGTGAACTGTGTTCTTTTCATTGTAAAAGCTAAATGGTTTTTGTGTTTCCCTTTATCAAGGCTGTGGAGTTGGAGTATCTTTGGATGGAGACAATAAAAACATAAGACTCTGACTTAAAGACTTCACATTTGAAAAAAATAATATAGTAACTAAATCATTTTGATTTTGTACTTTTTTAATCTCGAGGAGCGATATTTGTAATTTAGATTGAGAAATGTATTTAAATATGCATTCATAATGCCAAAGAAGCTTCATATAAAGTTATTTGTATTGGAGCATTTTATTGCAGTAAATTTGTTATAACTAATTAATATAAATTAGCCATTTATGAAGGACTCAGTCGGACAGTAGAAAAATAGAGGAGATTGAGACAAAAGTATTGGCATGCAAAGTCTACAGCAATGCCTTTTATTTGCTTCTATACTTCTTTCTTGTACCTTATTTCATAAACAGAAACATTTAAAATCCTAAGTTTGTGAATATTATATTTGGAAGAAGGTAGAGGAAAGGTGGATAGAAACCTATAAAAGGGACAAACACAATATGGCTTTTACAATGAAAAGAAGAAAACAGTTCACACGTTACACTGCTGCCAATGGACAAAGAGGTAATGGTTGCCTCTTAAAGAAAATTGATCGTCACCGCCCAATCCCCTTTTCCTTATTAAGTTTGTGAATAGAATTCTACCTCTCACAAAAAGAATAAAGATTAGGAATGAAGATGTTTGGCTAAATTTCTACATGGTTTATGAAGGGGAGGGGGGCTAAAAATTTAAGAAAAATGTGTTACATAGTTTATGAACGACCACTAAAAAAGGAAGAACGGAATACAGAAGAAGATGTAGGCATTTTACAATAACGACCCAACCAGAACCCCGCTATTCAAACTCACCTGTTGATGAAGACTGTGCAGTTGTGTTTAAGAATCTTGTTGACCTTGTCCTTCATTTTTTCCTTCTCGGCGACTTCTAGCTCGGCAATCTTTGCCATCGAGTCGACACGTACCCGCGACCCAAACACCTTGATCTTGTCCGTGTCCATGGGAGTGTTGGCAATCAGGATACGGGCGTTCTCCACGCGCTTGGGCTGATGCACGCCCACCTTCTTGTCTAGCAAGAAACCTGGGACAGGACAGCATAACATTAAATAAGGTTCAATACAGCAAACGAGCAAAACGACCAATTAAATTGTGTATGGTAAATAAGTACCATAGTTTGAACAAATTGCTTAGTACAACTCATACTAGTAAAGTTACAATATGATTTAAACTGAAATAAACTGTTTTGACATCCCCCCTCCTTCTTTTACAACCTGCTTGGGCTTACAAACGCATACTGTATTAATTATCCTAATGTGGTAGGAATGAGAAAGGATAAATTTAGATGAAATGTACTTGCAAATGTGTGGAGGGAGAGTGGGAAACCATCTAGAAAAGAAAAACTCTCAATACACCCGACCGGGATTCAAACCCCGATCTCCCCATTATTGGCAGTCAAGTCTATTGCCTTAGACAATGGCAAATGCGGGTTCACTTCCTCTAATTCAACCGTCCCAATTCCTAATCCATTAGCATAATTAGTATTTAAAGCATATAACCCAAACAAGTAGTAAGACACGGTGCATAGTAATAATGATGATGATAATAATAATAATAGACATACATCAAGAGGGGGAAGAGGGTGGGGGAGAATACAGAGAGAGAGGGAAAAGAAACGGTGCTTCTCGTTCAGATGTATTTATTTAAATTTGAGTAGGACAAAAAATGTCTTCACTTACTCCCGGGGATAAGCAAGCGCATCCCAGGTTGAATACCAATTGCCTTAGAGACAATTTGATCACCATAGACGATTTACATCAGTAAATTTGGAATCCAAACTGGGCCTAGTGAGAGTAGTCTTAATCTTTTATCTTTAATAAAATTAATAAATATAAGAAGATTGAGTGGTTTATCCCGCCATAAGACCCACCTTCGTCAAGGAACGAGTCCTCCAGTGTACCACCAGTCTTCTTAATAATCTGAATGGCCGACAAGTTTCCAGAGCCTTTCAATCGCAGAACCGCGTCCACAGCAAGCTTAGAGAAATATTCCTTGTGCTGGGACAATATCTTTGAGCTGAGCGTCGTACGAGCAATGTTGAGCAGGTCCTCGTAGAAACGAGCTTGATCAGCACTGGAAGATGAGAAAAACCACATTAATAATATTTAATATTTAGCACCGTGTCTTACTACCCGTTCGGGTTATACGCTTTAAGTACTAATTACGCTAATGGAATAGGAATTGGGAATGAGGGAGAGTGGAAAACCATTTAGGAAAAACCACCCCCAGTTTACCCGACCGAGATTTGAACCTCGATCTCCCCGTCCTCAGCATTCGAGCTCAACACGACAAGCGCGTTAGCCAACTACGCCGAGGCGGGTAAAAAATAAACCACATTACATTGGGGGACTGAGCAGTAGATAAAAAAAAAATCCTTTGTTTGAGGTGTTTAACATGCAATTTTTGAACCGATTGATTAGATCAGCGCATTAGTTATTAACTAGTTTAAATCTAGAACAGACACAACATCCCACCCCCGGCTGTTAGTTAATTCATTAAATGAAAAGAGAAGTCCTCCCCCACTTCACCAACAATAAATTTTTAGTCCATGCCAGGAATCAAACCCAGGACCCTTAGCTTAGTTGATAGACATGCTAACAACTGAGCTAAGATGTTGGACATGAGTAGTGATTGTTTCAAAAACCTATAAATTACATAGACTAAAAATAGAATACAGATAAACTGAATATGTCCGAAATTTAAATAGCTCAGTCGGTGGCGTGTTCGCCTTTAAAGCAAAGGGTCCAAGGTATGATTCCTGGCGCGACACCCAATTTATCATTGGTGTAACGTAGGTTTCCCCTTTCAAAGTGATGAATTAACGGGCAGGGGCTAGGTGTTGTGTTTGTTATAGATTTAAATGAGTTTGTAAAGCGTGTGCTGATATAATCAATCAGTTCGGAAAGCGCAAGACATTTATGGTAAAACAAATAACCTGCATTTAATTAATAAAATTACACTTCTGGCTTGAATACTCATGTTTATACACAGTCGAATTAAGGTAGGTATGGTATGTAAACCAGAACACAAGAAAAGGTCAGTATTTGTGAAGTTCTTGAAGCAAAACCAATCAAATATTGCTCCAGTAGAAATATTTAATTTTCTTCACATGGTGATACCAACAGTTGCTGAATATCAATCATGAGTATAGCGGCATTAGATGAGAAACTTTTTAAATGAGAAGAAAAGGTTGTTAAATTTCAGGACACACTTGAAAGATATTCAACAAATGTTGATATCACCATGTGAAGAAAATTAAACTCTATGTTTTTACTGAAGCAATATTTTATTTTAACTGATTAAAAAAAAAATGTTTCAATCCAAAGACAAAAATATTGACCTTTTCTTGCATTACCTACACTTTCACTCTTAAGGTGGAGCAATCTTTATAAAAATAACTTTACCAATCACAAGGATTTGTTTAATTTTGATGATCGCAGAAAAGTTGTACTCGCCTGTTGTCCATGGCAATGGCCGTGAGGGCATCGCGAGCAACTTGTGTTGCCTTCCTCCAGCCAGCAATGATTATCTGAGGGTGGATTTTTAGCTCAATCAATTTCTCAGCTTCACGAAGGAGTTCCGCGGCTAACATATGGAACAACCAAAATGCGTGCAAGTCACAAAGGATTCTATGAATTTAAATAAGTATTCTAGATTACTATTCTTCATTTTCTATTTGTTATTGCATTGAATTGTGTTACATAAGTAAGCCAAAATTGCTTCCGACTTTACAGCCCTGCATATAAAGCCTAATGGCAATTCTACTCGTCATAATTACTCTATAGCATTAGTACATCAAAATTTAATTGCTGCACTTACAAAAGTACACCACCTATCTTGATCTTGAGCTAGTTCTATCCAGTCACCTTCATTACAGCCTCTTTCTTTCACGTCCGTCCTAATGTTATCCTCCCATCTGCGTCTAAGTCTTTCCGTTGGTCTCCTATCGTTCAATACCTTGAACGTGGCTCTAGATTCTTCCATTTGTGCTGCATGTCCTGTCCACCATAGCGAGTGAGATTTAATTATGTACCCCCAAACAGTGTGGCCTAGCGTTAATATCCTGCGGTATTTCCGTCGACAAACCATATGCTAGTGGAAAGTCTTCTCAAGAACATAAGCCTGAGCTAAATAAAAAATAGCTTACCTAATACCGTAACTGATGTAGTGCCATCACCAACTTCATCGTCTTGAACTCTAGACATGTCTACCAAGATCTTAGCTGCGGGATTATCCACACCAATGGACTTGAGAATGGTCGCTCCATCATTTGTTATTTCGACCTGACCTGCGTTACGACCGTGGGAAACTAGAATTTTATCCATCCCCTTGGGTCCAAGGGTGCTTTTCACTAGGTCGCCGATAGCCACAGCCCCGACAAAACTTGAGAGCCGGGCTGTTTCTCCTTTCTCTTCATCGGCCTCATGTTTTAGAATTCTGATCGGGTTGAGGGAAACCTGGGGACACAAAATGTATATACATCATAAAAATCGTCATCATCTGTAACCGTCTCCATCCTGTTGTCGGGTCAGTTTAGTAAAATCTCCCTCTGCCCTGACATCATTCTTCCTCCCTTACTCACTTCCATTCATCTCCTCTCACTCACGAACTTGATGTCATCGGCTCCTCCTGGTCTTCCGTACATTCTTTTCTCTCCAAACTTCAACTCCATTCTCTTTGTAATTCTTTTCTTAACCATTTCAACCTTAATTCACCTGCTATCTAATGTACCTCCTGCTGCCAAAGGCGAAACCAAGGTTGATGGCACCCAAAGCAAATAAAAAAAGTTCCCCCATTTGAAAATTGTTATTTGAAATTTGGCTGAATTCTTATATTCATAGTTAAAACTGGTTACTTCTTACTATGTTGGTTACAAAATAATTTACACTTTTATAGATGAAGAATGAAATTTATATTGTTGCTAATATTTTTAATAAATTTGGTGTCCAAGGCAAGTGCCCCACCCTAGTTATGCCACTACTTGTAGCCCAACTCTTTGTTTCTAATCCTATTTCTATTTGAGACCACTTACCTATGCTCATCAAACACTATGTACATTATCGTAGCCTCAACATTACTCGTCTCGCTTTGGACCCGATGTCCAAGTGTGCGCTTTATAGGGCCTATTTGTTTTTTAGCGCCGCGTCTTACAACCTATTAGGGTTAATACGCTAATGGTTTAGGGATGAAGAAGGTTGAATTTTAGAGGAAGTCTATCCACATTTGTGTGGAGTGAGAAACCTTTTAGAAAAAAAAACCACCCTCAGTATACCCAGCCAGGATCAAACCAGGACACCCTCCCCCCCTTCCATCGGCAGTCTATTCTATTGTGAGAACCGTGTGGCCACTGAAGTGGGTCATATACAACTGTGGGTACAAAGCGCACTTGTTTTGGTGCCACTGACAAATGCTAGGTTTTTTTTTGGTCATGTCTATGAGTTAAGTATGTCATAAACCACAAAAAGTACACTTTTAAGTAAAAGTAATTCAAATACATGTAGGCCTATTAATTTAAATTTTGTCCTTTTTTTTTGCGAGTTTGTTTCCCTCCCAACTACACAAGTTTATATAATTTATTTTTAACAATTGCTTAATTTTTTTAAAAGCATTTTGAATTTCTCGGATACCATAGAATTCAAGAGATTAGCTAGGCCCATCTATATAATATATGGTACTGTATTGTATTGATAATTTACCAATATCGCTATTTGGGCTGTAGTGCTACATGCTGAAAAAAAGTGTATATCTGAAATGACATGTCCTTGAACTACTCGTCTCTTATAAAATTTGAAATTAATACAAATACAAAGACCTTCACTTCAAATAACAATTTTAATCAATTAGTAAAAGGAATTATATACTGTAGGCATCTATATTGGGAGGGTAGTAAAAATCACAAAATAGGACAAATTTTATTAATTAATTTCTTGCTAAAAAAAAGTGTTCTATTTGTTGTTCAGGTTATTTTTTCTGAGAATTTTATGATTCTCTGACTAATCTATTTTACAGGGTAGCGTGAGACACAAAAGTTTACAGCAACCATATCTCGAGCACCTTGCTTAGCAAGCTTAGGCCTGATGGGTTTATAATAAACTAAATTAATCAAGTACACTTAGTTAGCTTAACCTCCTTAGTCTATCAAACTTCTTGAAATAAAAATAGAATTTTGGAGATTAATACATTTAGGGATTAGGCTAGATATTTTCATGCAAAGTTGTCATGGGTGTAGGCCTATCTTCGGACAAGATGTAATCAATAAGTCGTGAATCTTATCGAAACCTTATAATCATCTTTGAAATTACAGTAATTAGGTTATTTGACTGTTCACTCAAAATATTTTAATAGTTTACTTTTTTTTTTGTAAAAATATAGTCCGTGAATCTGATGAGACATTTAAATCGTATTCGAAATTAATTATTTTACTATTCTTACTAACCAATCAAAATATTTTAACAGCTGAGGTTTTTTTTGTGTCTTATGTAATAATTCCAAGAGTTTGCACTTTAAAAAAAAAAAAAATTCTCAAAAGAAAGCATAAACGACGTTCTCTAACCACTATTTCAACTTTCAGTACATTCTTAATGCGGGCAGAGGACATATTACTTCCCGCTTTCGCAACTACTGACTTAAACGTTGTGACCACCGGTGTATGTAACTTGAATTACCAAAATACATTCACCTTCGAGTTTGGTAATAAAATGGATCCAAATAGTTTTGTTCATTATATGTTTTATGGCTAGCTTATAAATATTAACTTCAATGTGAATCCAAGATAAATGTTTTGTTTCATTTAAATTCTATTGGAAAGCTAGCCAAACCATTGTCAAGCCAACACCTTTCATCTATGTCAAGTATTATCTTTACACCCAAGTTATTTGATAATCTAAATTCAGAATCAAATTCAACTAAATATCAACATTGTACATTAAGATTTATAAATGGGAATATCGACTCACCATTTCTACACAAATATTAATTACTTTATAGTCAGAAATTAATTTCAATAAAAAACGTGCTTCATGTGACAATTTACGAAATTCAGGCTCACCAACTAAGCAATTTTTTTGTTAAAAATGATTTGAATAATATTCAACTAATTTTCTTCTTTCGCTTTGATGAAATTTATTAATTACGATAGAATTACTATTAATTTACTTAATTTAAAGTATGTAGTTGTATTACTTTAATAAGCACTTTGTTCGTTAAAGCATATTATTTGTATAACACCTTATATAGACATGTGGTTAGCATTGATATCTATGTTTTAACTGGATGGACAATGGAAGCTAAAATTTTCGAGCTATCGTCTACACATCAATGTATAAGAGAGAGAGAAAATTTCGGGTATCTCTTTCTCTCTTAACCTCATTCAATTCACTGTAGCACTTTGACAATTCGTGAATCCTAATGAAGGCGTGATGGCGAATTTGATTTAAATAAATATTATTTATATTGGAATCTATGTTATTCTTACTATTTTACCAGTTTACCAGGTAGTCCCAAAACATGTTTTAGCCTGCGTAAACTATTGACACCTTGAAAAAAGGACTAATACTAGTATTATACATAATATATACAATTACTTTACATTCTAAATTATTTTTATTCCTTCAAGATTAATTAATCAACAAACCAATACTTTATTATGATTTAACTAGATCTATATAAAACTTTTTTTTTCTGAAAACAGAAAACGTGTTTTGATAAAACCTTGCCAACTATTGTTATTTGAATCACAAAACTTCCAAGTATATATTTTAATATACGTTTTATTGGGGCTGCTAATATATTATATTTATACCTAAGTTAGTATTCATAGTGTAGTTTCTACAATAATACACTTTAAGAAGTAAGCCTGTGACTGTAATAATGCTTCAAAGTCATATCTCGAAAGTTTTTACAATAATTAGATCAATTCGTGTCAGAGTTAAGAGACGTGCATTGCTTATCGATCGCTACAAATGAGTCTATTTCACTATCATACTATATTAGGATCTATATACAGCACATGACTATTAAGTGAACTTATACTTATTTTAGTAGACCCCGGTTCTTTCTATATTATTAAATACCTAGCACTGGTGGAATAATTTGGTTAGAGCTTAAATTGAAATTTTTTGGCCAAAATAAAAAAAATATTTCTTTAGTAACAACATAAAGTTTAGTTTTCTGCACATGTTAATATCAACAGATCTTGAATATCTGTCAAGGGTGTTCTGGAAATTTGTCAAAACTTTTTAAATAAAGAGAAAAAATCTTGACAAAATTCCAGGACAACCTTGACAGATATTCAAGATCTGTTGATATTAGTATATGCAGAAAAATAAACTCTATGTTTCTACTGGAGAAATATTTGATTTATTTCGGCCCAAAAAAAATGTAATGCTATAAAAACTGTAAAATTACTCGCGCTCCCTTCTGCCGCACCTTAATCCTTATGGGGTTTAGATATAAAAGTTGACCTGGAAAATGTGTGTAGTGTGACTTTTCCCCACTTTCCCCCCATACCCTTAAATTGTTTTATCGGGGTCGATGTTTGACTCTGGTCTTGTGCACTAGAGGTGGTTTACCATATATAATTTATCTCTGTGATTTACCTCCCTCCTTCATTGTCCTGATATGGGTTGCATGTATAATTAAGTACCCTAACAACCAACCTAGCCCTTTAGATTCAGCCGTAGATAACCTTTAAATAATATTTAGTACCGCGTATTATTAACCGTTTGGGTTATACGCTTATGTACTATTTACACTAATGTGATAGGCATCGGGAAGGTTGAATATAGAAGCAGTGAACCCGCAATTTCATGGAGGGAGAATGGGGAAACCATTTAGGAAACACCACCCCCAGTTCACCCAAGTGAGATTCGAACCTAGATCTCCCCGTCCCCAGCAGTCTAGCTCAACGCGAATCTAGCATGTTAACTTACTACGCCACCTAGGCGGGTCTTTAAATTAAACATACAGTCCAATTTTCGTAGGAAGAATCTTATCTGAAAGGTAGAAAAGTTACTAGGTAAATTTTCACGTATTCATACGTCATGTAAGGTGATCTGCAGCTGTCACTTTCGATAGATACTAATAATATCTATAAATTAACAATAATAATATGTGGAGATAAGCAAACGTCTTCACAATTATTAATGTTAAAATTCTAGCGAAACTTAGAAGGTGAAAAATTATCTTTACGTCACAAATGTTGCTGTATCGAGTATCATATTTGTAAATTTATGAAATAATTATGTTTGTATATTTTGATATAAGGTCCTTCCTCCGAAAATTAAACTGCACCAATAATATAAAATAAAAACAGATATGATAGTAGTTTTAAATCATTGCTCGCCTCCATTTTACAATACACATATTTTTTCACCACTTATTAGTACCCGTTATACAATATAAGCATACATTAATCACGTTAATGAAATAGGTATGAGAAAGGTAGCATTTTAACTGAAATGTACCCGAATTCACATGATGGGAGAGTCGGAAGCCATTTTTTAATTAAAAAAACCCCGTCAGTACGCTCGATCGGAATTCAAACCTCTGATTTTCCAGATCACCGACAAACCAATCCAATAAGAGACTGATGCATTGGACGATGTGACCATCGACGCAGGTTCTTAATTAAGGAAAGGTTTTTCTTTTAAAAAAAATCACATTTTAAACGCCACACACACTTTTTTCTTTAATCGTGGTTCATCGAGCCAACATTGTGATGCTAGCCTTGACCTTCTCAACATTTCAACCCTTACCCTACCCCCACCAGCTCCTTTTTTCACCCTAAATTCCCGCGCGAGATTTATCCCCCTGGTACCGTGGAGAAACGAGAAACCTGTTATATTTTTTATTATTATTTATTTAGTATCGGTTGGAGAGTAGGATGTGGGGGAAGAATTATCCCCCCTCTACTAAAGATGTCTTCTCTTAAGGGTAAGGTATTGATCTGCGCGGAATGATGGGCGGATTCGCCACCAGGAGCGCTAAGGTGGACGCTACCCCTCGCCCTGTCCCTCTCCCTATCCCCACCCCCTGTAACCGTGTGAGGTGGCGCGGGGTGTATTTCACTCCAGTTCAGTCCCGGGCAGGTCAGGACGGGACGAACTTGTTTCACGTTGTACCACGAGCGAGCGCCTGGCTGTGACGTCATCGGACACTGGTGCTACCTACCCTCACACCCCTCCGTCAACCCCAGTGCGA
Organism: Timema californicum; assembly: GCA_902141385.1. NCBI lineage: Eukaryota > Metazoa > Arthropoda > Insecta > Phasmatodea > Timematidae > Timema > Timema californicum. The sequence continues at coordinate 5,590 of CABFOW010005399.1, read as the reverse complement.
GAGATCCGCCACCGGAGGTAGGCCGACCCCCCTCTCGCGACGTTCGTCATCTCCTTTTTTTTTTTAGAGTCAATTACTCGGATTAAACCGCCGGAAATGGGTTGCCGTCTCGGTGTGAATGAAACCATGTCAGAGGAACTGCCCCGTCGCTCGGAGTCACGGGACTGGCGGAGACCTTAGAGAGACCCCTGGGAAACTCTCCCTTCAGTCGGTTTCTGGTCGCCCGCGGGTCGGGTGTGCACTAGGTCAGGGCGATGACGGACAACATCGCTCTCGAGGTGACATTCAGGCCCGGAGTAGGGGCCAAGGAGGAGGCGGTTGTGACGGCGGCAGTGGAGGCGGCCCGGGGACGGAACTACCTGGACATCACATGGGACGTGAGTACAATACAGCTCTTTCTGGACAACATCACTCACAGGCCCCTCTTTGGACAACAACACCTACATGCTCCTTTTTGGACAACAGTATTTACACGTTCCTCTTTGGACAACAACACCTACATGCTNTTTGGACAACAACACCTACATGCTTCTTTTTGGACAACAGTATTTACACGTTCCTCTTTGGACAACAACACCTACATGCTCCTTTTTGGACAACAGTATTTACACGTTACTCTTTGGACAACAACACCTACATGCTCCTCTTTGGACAACAACACCTACATGCTCCTCTTTGGACAACAGCATTTACACGTTCCTCTTTGGACAACAACACCTACATGCTTCTCTTTTGACAACAACACCTACACGCTCCTTTTTGGACAACAACACCTACATGCTCCTCTTTGGACAACAACACCTACATGCTCCTCTTTGGACAACAACACCTACATGCTCCTTTTTGGACAACAGCATTTACACGTTCCTCTTTGGACAACAACACCTACATGCTCCTTTTTGGACAACAGCATTTACACGTTCCTCTTTGGACAACAACACCTACATGTTCCTCTTTGGACAACATCATTCCTACAGCCGTGGCTTGTTCCACTCATATAGTAATTGTATGGGGACTTATTCTTGTACCCAAATATTACAGATCCTGTCGCTAAATCTGTATATATAGTATTATGCCTAATATTCATGGTTATGTTAGTTCGTAAGTCGTGTCTTGATGTTATCCTTTTATTAAAAGAGGATACGTTGAGCCCCTTATTATTGACTACTCAAATACAAGTTTTACTTGTAAATCACCTTAGATTTGTTCGCTCATATTTATTAAAATCTGGGCCCTATCTCTAGATTTATAGAACTCTCGTATTTCCTGGTAGTAGCTTCCAGCACAGCTGATCTGCGATACAACTTAACCAATCTTTTAGCTATCTATCTATTATCATTTGGGTTTACGGTTGAATGGGAGGTAAGGCAGGATAAAAGTACGCAAGGGTGGATTTTTTTAATACTTTTTGCATTTTTTGATCAAAATATATTATTTCTTAACACAGCGTTTCAGCCGCATGGTCTAAGGCGCTGTTCTCGCAGTAGACTAGGCTGTCGATGACGGGGAGATCGAAGTTCGAATCTTGGTCGAGTATACTGAGGCGGATTTTTCCCAAATGGTTTTCCACTCTTCCACCATGAAAATTTGGGTACACTTCCTATAAACATAGCCTTACTAATCCCTAGAATTATTAGAGTATAACCCGGACGGTTTGTAAGACGCGATGATTAAAAAAAACACGTACTTCATTACCCGTTTGTGTTAAATGCATTTGCACTAATTGAATCGTTTGGTTTCGATATATGATTTGGATCTCCCAAGTTGATGTTGCTGCGCAGAAAATGGAAAGCTGAAGTTATTTAGATTCGCACCGAGCGGACAACGCCGATGAAGTCTTGTGATTGGTATAGAACTTGTCCCGTGATTACGTTTCTGTTATGATCTTGTTTTTTCTAAAGTTGTAAGTGGTAGTCTACAGTAAATGCTTAGCTCACGTGACTACCTCATGAGTGACTTGATAGCCCTCACGTGCAAACATACGGTCACACGACACACTTGTAATATGTGTTATTAACTCACGTATACCGTGTATACGGTAGGAGAGTTGGTGACAGAAAGCGGAAGATTATTTATTGCAAACATTGACTTAAAGTTACTGAAGTAAGCCTATTTGGAAATAATTATTATGTGCTTAGTAATACTATATCACCAATAAAAAGTGTTATCAATCGATAAAAATAATACTTCCTTAAGAATTACTTTATAATGAACTTTTTTACAACTCTTTGAAAAAATGAAAAAATATTCATAAAACTATTTTGTTTTTTGTCTCGTGGTTTTGGTAACAAGAGATATTATAGTACATTAGATAGTTAAAAAAAATTATTTTATTATTTATTAGCACCGCGTCTTACTATCCGTTCGGGTTATACGCCTATGTAATAATTACACTAATGGTTTTAGGGATTAGGGAAGTTTAATCGAGAATAAGTGCACACGCATTTACGTGGAAGCCTAGTGTAAAACCATTTATGAAACCACCCTCAATGCACACAACCTGAATCGAACCCCGATACCTCCATCTTTGGCGGTCAAGTTTAACACAAGAGTAGCGCGTTAGACTGCGTGGCCACCGAAGCAAGTTAAAAATTAATATGTTCACACTTTGAATCTTCTTATAACTGGCCAATAAAATAAATATAGGTTTATAAAATAAATTATATAGAGAGAGGAAGCCATATCAAATATTGGTTTCAAAATCAAAGTTTTTAATTTTGTACAAGAACACAACCACCTTGACGGTTTGTATGACGTCATAGACCACCCTCTAAATTACGATAAAGAGTTAGGGACAAGAAAGGTTGGTTTTAGAGGAAGTAAATTCGCATTTGCGTGAAGGGAGAGGGGAAAACTTTTTTTTGGGGGGGGGGATATTCCCAGTACAGCCGACCGGGATTGAACTTTAATCCCCCTGTCATCGGCAGTCTATTTTATGGTGAGAACGACGCCGTACACCATGCGGTCACTTAAGCACGTTCAGGAAAATTTATTATGTCCTTATTAATACTATATTATTCATCAAAAGTGTTATAAAGCGCTGCTAATAGTACTTTAAGTCAATGTTTGCAATGACGAACCCTCTGTTACCTGTCACCGACATTCCGACCGTAGATAAACTCTAGCAATTTCCGACATTGTTATAATAATTAGAAGGCGGGGGGATTTGTTTAGCGAAAGGATTCTTTTTCTTTTCTTTTAACGTTCACTTTATATTTAAAAGTGAGAATTTACCACCCTTCAAATTACAAACTAACGTATCCTAGGACAGAACAGCTACCATTAAAAAACACCCTCCGAGGATAAAAAGGCACACTCCGTTTATCCTGAAAGGTACAGTAAAATTTTAATAAGAAAGGTATTTTAGAAAATACAAACACTTTGACATTGATAACATTTTACTATATTATTAGTGTTATTTTATAGATATTATCTATCAAAAGTGACAGCTGCATATCACATGACATGACGTATGAATACGTTAAAGTATATCGGGTTATTTTTTTGGTCATTAAAGGTTCTTCTTATGAAAATTGGACTGTAGATACTAATCTTTGTGTTAGAATGATATCAAACGTTTTTTAATTGGCACGCCTAGCTCATTACATTAACTATCTAATCTAAGGAATCAGGAAGTGGAGGGATTTGTTTAAAGCCCCTAGATATGAAGCCCCGGTCCTTACGGTAGATACTGAGTGGACTAATGTACGATGACTGAAGAGGTCAGGTTTCGAGTCCCAGTTGGATGCATTGGAGGGAAAGTTTCCCATTTTTTTTACGGTTGTTTTTACAACCTCTCTCCACGCAAATGGGAACGTATTTACCTCAAGCTATTATTATTATCATCATCACTATCCCTTAGTATAGATCATTGATAACTCTTGTGCTACGCGGGTAAATGAATCACTGGTGGTCACACGGTATAAAGTGTATGTCTTACAATATACAGTATTGTCTCTAAAGAGGAGGTCAAGGCATTGATCTTGGCTACGGTTAATTGGAAGATCGTGTTCCAAAAATGTGATTTATTACAGGTGTTCCAAAAATGTGATTTATTACAGGTGATCCAAAAATGTTATTTATTACGGGTTTTTCAAAAATATTATTTATTACAGGTGATACAAAAATGTGATTTGTTACAGGTGTTCCAAAAATGTGATTTGTTACAGGTGTTCCAAAACTGTGATTTATTACAGGTGTTACAAAAATGTTATTGATTACAGGTGTTCCAAAAATGTGATTTACTACGGGTGTTACAAAAATGTTATTTATTACGGGGGTTCCAAAACTGTGATTTATTACAGGTGTTCCAAACCTGTGATTTATTACGGGTGTTCCAAAACTGTCATTTATTACGGGTGTTCCAAAACTGTGATCATTACGGGTGTTTCAAAATTGTGATTTATTACGGGTGATACAAAAATGTGATTTATTACGGGTGTTACAAAATTGTGATTTATTACGGGTGATACAAAAATGTTGTTTATTACGGGTGTTACAAAAATGTGATTTATTACGGGTGTTTCAAAATTGTGATTTATTACGGGTGTTCCAAAATGGTGATTTATTACGGGTGCTCCAAAATTTTTATTTATTACGGGTTTTTCAAAAATATTATTTAATAGGGTTGTTCCAAAAATGTGATTTATTACTGGTGTTTTAAAAATGCTATTTATTGCGGGGTTGTTTTTCATCCTCTCTCCATGCGAGTAGGGGTGCACCCACTACAAACAACCTTCCTTCACCTCTATTCCTTCATTAATGACCCGGAAGTTAAACGTGAAAGTTATTTTTTTTAGCACTGCGTCTTACTACCCGTTCGGGCTAATAAGCATTTGTACTAATCACACTCATGCACTAGGGATGAGAAAGGCTGAATTGAGATAAAATATACATAAATTTGTGTGGACAGAGAGTGGAAAACCAATTAAGGGGGGAAAAAACACCCTCTGTACACCAATCCGGGATTTTAACCCCGATCTCTCCGTCATCGTCAGTCCAGTCTATCGCGAGAATAATGCCTTAGACCATTCAACCACCGAAACGAGTTAAAAAAAAGAAGCTAAAATTGTAGATCAAATGTATGTTTTTTAATACAATACAAAATATTAATAAAAATAAATAAATAAACAAACGTAGATTGTTTTATTCGGAAAAAAGAGCTGCGACCTCGTGTTTGTTGATAGTCCTCGATCCGACCTTTGGCATTTACCATCTCCCTCTCGGAATAGAACTGCCCGATATTTCGTTACATTCATATGTATTGATTATTGCATACATCAGGAAGAGATGAACCAGGGCGGGCGGTCTCCAACGAGCTCGGTATGGGCAAAAAAAACAACCATTCACCAGCGAGCCTTCCCCTCCTTCTGACATTCCTCCTAGGTCAGCGAGAAAGTACCAATCGCTTTCAGACAACATGGCTTACAATACAATGATCTGTATCGTCTTCTGGGATTAATTCTCTGTTCTGTCTAAACTTATACCCCCTTTTCACCCTTCACACATGACCACACTTTTGTCATGTCGATAATAAGTAGGGGTGAAAAAAAATACGAAATTTCTTATATAATTATTATTATTATTAGCA
>CABFOW010005398.1:21081-43117 GCA_902141385.1 Timema californicum | reverse complement strand
GAAAAATGTGGGAAGAGTCCAATGCACAAAGGTGACATCTTCTTCCTTTATTCTGTCTTCTATAGTAGAAGTAGTCACACACACATTTCAACACAAATAAAATAATATTTCGTCACTGTGCCTTTATCAAACACAAAGAAGAAGAGAGTACAAATAACACAAACAATGGATTACTCCATTTTGAATTTTAAAAATCTAATTTAATGCTATGCAACTACAACAAATATATTATACATAAGCTACCATTGAGGTTTAGTTAGTATAACTAAACATTAATGTGGGTTCTTTGTAAACTTATAAAGGAAAAAAATATGCTTTAACTGATTGTATAATATGACTAATATTTAGGGATATGCAAAATTCATATATTTGTGATACATGAATTCTACTGTTTTCACACTGATAACACAAATCTAAGCTTCTTTTTTTTTATAAACACAAGTTCTTTGTAATTTGACAAATATCACATCATGCAATATAATTTTCAACACAGTAACACTGGTGATAGCACCAGTAGCTGCGGTTTATACGAATAGTATTAGTCTATACTTATTTTATAGGTATAAAATGTATCACAGGAAAAATTAGTGTTTTCAGGATATTCAAGCTTTTTTTAACTAAAGCTAACATTAAAAATTACAATTTTTACTTTTACACATTATGATACCTACATTTAGAGAGATTGATTCTTTGTTTACAGCCTTTAAAATATTTCACGCTAGGTCAAAGCAAGGACTTTATATATATGGACCTTAGACGGTCATGTTTGGCAAAATCATATCTTCTTGATTTCTATTCCCTTCTCCTTATTTGATAGTAGTTTATTTTTAGCCTTCTATGACGACATGTTTCAGTATTATTATTTGGTCTAAATATAGGTTGATAATTGATTATTTCGATATTGCTATTTTTAAGACTTGAAGGTATGATATTGATATATCGAGTTGGATATTACTAAGCATGAAATGTTTTTTGCGTATTTATGTTTGATTTTTCTCCGAATATGTTAATAAATAGTTAAATGCACAATATGAACGAAAAATTTAGACAGTTTTATCCTAATTTGTTTTAACGAATACTAATTCGACTCATATTTATATAAATAATATTGCTTTCAGCTTATAATATCATTGCTTTTTTTTTAGAAAAATAACACCACTTTTCCCCTAAAAATAATGTATCTACTAATATTGAATCTGTTTAATAAGTTATATAATAGTGCCACACTAACTAAAGGGTATTATTAGGGCTCTACAAGTACTCGTATTTCAAGCCAAGCTCGTCGCTTAAGCTAGAGATCAAGATCGAATTCCACTTGATGTACTTAATAATCAATTTTTAAAACGCAATAGTAAGCATAGTTTATTTAAATGAGATAATATCAGCATTCCCAATTATAAATCATTCGATTACTTAACAAATTGTTAAAAATTAATTTCAACTTTCAAATTAATAACATAATAGAGCTTTAAAACCACTGCCGACCGGTAAATTTGTTCAATATTGTCGTCCATTATTAATTATACTTGATTGAAGTTGTTTACTTGTGTTGCCATGACAAAGCAATGAAAATAAAAATAGCTAAGAATATTATTAAATAATTGGGTGATTCCTTTTACACTTCTTAACTGGTCCTTTTCTAAAATAATAATTTATGTTAAATTAAATATCAATAATATATTATTGCACTAAATGATTTAAAACTTGTAATAATTAATACCTTTAGCTACAAAACTAGCTTTAGTTTAGTAATTATTTAGTTATAGAATTATGTTGGTTAACCTGTTTAAAATCTTTGTTGATATTATTTTTAATTTTAAAGTCTCAGCATCAACTTTTATAAGCATTAAAAGTTGAATTGAAGTAAATTTATCAATAAAATGATGTCTAACAAGAGCCCGTACAACGCACATGTGCAACTGTGCACAGAGGAATAGAAATGGAACAGAAGACATGTTAATGCACCATTACACTAAGGAATAATAAACTAAATACGAAACACTTCAAATTTCTTTGTTTATGATTCTTGTTTTTTCTTATAGGGTAAATTATGTATCTGAAGCATATTTTGGGGAAATATTAGCTTATTAAAACATCAATTTTATTAACTTTTTATCAAGACAGTGTAGAAACACACTATAATTATGTAAAGTGATAGTGAGGGAAACCAACCTGAAAGGATAGTTAAGTTAGGCCTAGATATAAACAAACACACTTCTCTATTTTCTTTCTCCACTTTTACTCTTCACACTTCTTCAAATTTCTGTAATTGCACATTGTTTTTGAATTTTCAGAAATATTTATTTTTCATATGAAATTAGTCAAATTACATTAATGAAAAAGTAATATTCCCGAAAATTAAAATGAATGTACAACTGTGGAAGTTTAAATGTTTAATACATGAAGAGAGAAGTGTTTTTGTTCTTAACTAAGCCTAGCCTAACTATCCTTTCAGGTTGGCTTCCTTCAGTATCACTTACTTTACATCACTGTACAGTGTTTCTACACTGTCTTGTTATACATTTCCAAGCCATCATGCATTTATCAATTCTACCAATTTTTTTTATAATTATTGTTGGTGTGGTTTTAATGTCCTTAAAGACATGAGTGAGAAACCATTTTAATCATTTTTTATTAAATTTTTGTTTGAGTGTTGTTTCTATTTTTAAATTGTGTTTTATAAGTTTTATTTCTAATTTAAAAACTGATATTTTCATTGTTTAACCTTTTTTTTCAATATTATTTACTCTTTATAAAAATGAACGCCATTCATATTTTAAGAACATGTGTTTTAATATACTTTAACATTTTAAAATTATCAATATACTCGAACTCAGGGAGCTTTCAGAAATACTCGACTAGAATGAAAATACCCAAGCTCGCAGACCCCTAGGTATTATTTGTTGGTTGGTTGGCCGAATTGTGAAATACATTCCTCTTATTCATGGAGTTCTTGGTCATTCATTGTCTGAACCTTTCACATTATACTACAGGAGTGCTTGATCATGATTGTAACTCATAATCATCAACTATTTCCAGCCTGTGGCCTGGTCAGTTTTGTAAAATACCCCCATCTTCCTCTATCCTTCCACCGCACTCCCTCCTTTAATCCCTTCGATTCTTCTCTTCTCCCTTGAACGAACATTTGCTGTTATCAGCTTCTCCCATCTTTTTCTTGGCCTCCCCTGCGGTATTTTTCCCCATATACTTAATTTCCAACATTTTCTTTGGCATCCTATCTTTTTGATGATTGTAACTATTGTTTACTAATAAACTAGATTATAAAAGTGACTCATTGCTTTATATATCATGAAACAGTCACTTGAATCACTGAGCAGTACATTTTCAAGATTATATAATTTATTTATCATAACTAGGTAAATGTATCCATGAATTTTAATACATACATACATACCTAATCACGCCATTCCCTTACACTGTGCATATAGCTCCAAAAACAACTCTGTACTTAATCCATTCTCACTGACTTTCTCCACACTTCCCTATTCTTGCATACTGCCTTCACTTAAACAACATCCATACACCAAGTTATACATGCTCTTTTATTATTAAAACTTTTAATGTTTCTCTTTTTCACACATCTTTATCAACATTTAACCACATCTTAAATTACCTACTTGTTCCTTTTGATCCACACTCTAATGTCATATATTTACTAGAGATATCATGATAACTGTTTTTTCGATTCTGATTCTTAAGTTCTACCTTGATTCTGATTCTTGAACATTTCCTTTATCATTATTTTTCCAGGCATTACTGCATAGAAAATTTGACGTGCCTGATAACTTACTCCCCCCTCAATGCGAAAATTGGACTCGGTCATTACAACACATATTGTTTGTAACTTTAATCTCACAATAGATATGTATTAAACACACTAAAATTCATACAATAAATTGCAGATTTTATAACGAAAAGTAGAATATATTTTACATTTTACAAAATATTTAAGTTGTCTGCCATAACTGATCCTATGCACGACAGGTCGTCAGAAATTAGTGATGAAGTTTTAGCAACAATATATCACTCTAGTGAACTAAAATAAATATAACGGTTTGTTGCTTCATTTTTACTAACTACTACAATTTTTGTTTTATTATTATTTAACTTGTCTTATTCAAAGAGCTAAATAAGACATTAAAAATTGAAAAGCGACAAAGAATATATTTACAGGAGAGCAGCCATTTTAATTGGATAGGAATATCGTAGCTTTTGGTATACACGTTCTGATATATCAATTAATGATAAATATATTACAGAAAATTGCCATCCCAAGTCTTATGTGCTATATATCAGGGTGACCTGGTGGTCTAGGGATAAGGTGTCAGACTTTTATGCTGGCAGCCGGGGTTCAATCCTCAGTCCCGGCACAGATTTAGCTGATTACCGAACCCTTCCTTCACCTCTGACAAGACATCTTGTGAATGTGGGGAATGCCAGGCCTCCACCGTGGTTCGGATTCCACATTAAACTGTAGGTACTCCATTTCATCTCACAATTACCCTACCATTACACATTAGCGTAAGTGCGTATAACCCGAACGGGTAGTAAGACGCGGTGCTAATAATAATAATTGTTTGTTTAGAATCAATTCATATATTCTGACAGCCTCACTTAACTTTTACTTTTAAAAAAAGTGTGTCAAAGTTGTTAGGTTTGTATTATATTTTGGGCAATATGGTATATCTACAATTCGCCGGCATTTAAGTTAAATAGCAACTAAACTAATATGAGAAATAATTGATTATCACCTATTTCTGAATGTTGCTGTGTTGTTTAGTTGCCAGTTTTATTGAGAGCTAAGAATTGTAATATTAACAATCGAGTTTTGACAGCCCTAATATCTACATTGTCTCTTGATACACACACCCTACCATCATATATTTGCTTCATCTCTTGATCTGCGCACTCATCCTTGCAATACACTTTTTTCCTTACTGCCAAACATTTCTCAATCAGCTGTTGCATTGCAAATATCCGGTCCATGCAACCTCTCTCTACCTAGCGTGAAACCACATTGCACACCCCAAATTTTGCCCGCAGTTGCAATTTTTTGCGCACCCTCTCATTTAAAACTCTCCCAAAAACTTTGCCTGGAATACTCAACAAAACTAATTGCTATATAATTATTACATTCATTCTTACTGCCTTTGCACAAAGGAACGTTTACATCATCCTTCCAGTCATCTTACAATCAATTCTACAAAATGGGGCCTAATAATCTAGATCATATGTGTTAGTAATGGCTGAAGAATATAATAACAAAGAAATGGATGCAGAAACTAAAAATCTGGAAATATTTTCTTCGGAACAATAAGAGTGATAACAAGATTAGTAAATTTTACTATTGAATTATGGTTAAATGGAAGGATTCAGATTGTAAGGCTAAAAAAAAAAATCTGCTTAAATCAAAAAGGAAATTTTTATTAAAAAAAATAAGTATGTACAAAATAATATATAAAATATAATAAAATGAGTTCTATAATTCGCTGCCACATGGAAAAAAAGACATCAATTTAGAAATGCAAGCTTTAATATTTTTAAAGAGTAAAAAATCTTAATAAACAGATAACTAGTCTTAAATAATTGTTGATTTACAAAAAGTATTCTTAGCAATTTTTCATTGCAAATAAATGATAAGTGGGAAGAATTTAAAATGGCTCTAAAACATTTAATAAATATTGAGCCTAAAAAATATTTATAATGACACACAATACTCAATGTATTGTTTTAGAGTAAAGCTATGCATTTACTAATATTTGATCAATAAACAGATATTAATATTATCCAACAAAATTTTTCCACTAATATATTTTAAACTAATTTTATATAATATTACAAAACCATTTACAATATTACTAGAGGCACGGTAAAATAGAAATTCCCAATTAAATTGGTAGCACATTAGTTTAAAAAATTTGATTTAGTAACATTTTAATAATTAATGAAATGTAACTTTATAGTTAAGATACCCTGAATTTAAGTATGGTGCATTTATTGGCTGAATTTCAACAAATTACAAAACTTTAGGTTTTCTTTAGCTAAGCCAATCCAGTCCCTGATAACAGCATTGTATCAATTTAGAAATTGTTTTCTTGAATGGACCAATTTGTTTCTACTAAAGGAGAATTGTTTTTGATGAGGGACATTTTTTTTTATGATGCGAAAATGTAACTGGACTTTGGATTCTTGACTCTCTACTTAATAAATATTGACTTTCAGGTCAGTAATTCTAGTATTAACCAAACTGAATTCCAAACTAATACTTTTTTTTGTATTAGGGCTAAATATTTGTAGATGTATTATGGACACAGTTATATTTTGTAGAGGAAAACATTTTTGCCTACTAAAGAATTATAATTTAGCATTCTTTACTAAGCTTGTGCAATTTTACCTTGCCTTTAGCCAACTAATACATTAAAAAATTATTGTCCATTTTTGTTCATCCAATTGTAAATGGTCATAAAAAATGCAAAATCTATTAATAAAAGTCGGTGACCTGGCGGTCTAGGGGTAAGGTGTCAGACTTCTATGCTGTGGCCGGGGTTCAATCCTCGGTCCCGGCAAAGATTTATCTGATTACCAAACCCTTCCTTCACCTCTGACAAGACATCTTGTGAATGTGAGGAATGCCAGGCCTCCACCGTGGTTTGGATTCCACGTTAAACTGTAGGTCCTTCATTTCATCTCACAATCATCCTACCATTTCACATTAACGTAAGTGCGTACAACCCGAACGGGTAGTAAGACGCGGTGCTAATAATAATATTAATAAAACTCTTTTTAACATATTTCACTTGCTACATTATTAATTTCTAATATGTATATACACATGGTATTTACCAGTGAAATAATTCAAAAGAATGACAAAGTCAATATGAGCAATACAAAAATAAAAGGGTTGAGATTGTAAATATAATCCAATAAATAACAATATTTCCATTCTTTACACATACATATTGGAATTTTTAAATGATGTATTTTAATCTGAGGATATTACTGTATTTACTCACTCATAAGACCTCTATTTTGCTGAATTTTAATATTGAAAAATTGAGGTAGGTCATATATGAACATATCTAAAAAAAATAGGTAGGAAATTAACGAATCTAAAAATAGAAAACATAAAAAAACTTGAAAATATATTACAAAACAGTTATTTTACTATCGTAGTATACAAAATACAATAAAGACTATCTACCACTATAAAATACATGTTTTTTCTTTATATAAATTCACTGTCCCATAGGGCACTGGCCAGCATTCAACATTTCTTAGGAGCAGCTAAAAAGAATTTATATTTAAAAGCTTAAACAAAGAAATATGTTATTTACTGTCTGTCCTCTTGCCTGATGTAAAAGCTAATGGTTTTAACAGTAATATTTCATTTAAAAGGAAAATTGATTCCAATTCGCAAGGCAATTTTTTTTATTCTTCATTTAAAGATGGTCTTATCTGGGAGTAAATACTGTATTAAAAGAAAACAGTACGATATTTAAGGTTTTAAAAAAATATATATTCCCCATAATATCGCAGGTATTATGTAAACACACAACTCATTATAGATGCAAAAAGCACACATTTTTAGACCATATGCCATTATTATGACAATTATGACCAATGATATTTATAAATTATTTAACATATAATTATATTGACACGTATATTTTACCTAATAGATCAAAAATGCTCTTTTTTTCTTAATTTTTAACTTCTATACAAAAGAGCAAAATTATATAAATTATTACTTGAATGTGAAGTAATTGGAAAATTTGTAATATTTATTCGGTTATTAAAAACAAGGTGGATGTTGTATATCAGGAAATATTATTTAGTAATTAAAATGTTTTCAATTTGAATAGTTACTCGTTAAATAATCTCAGGAGACAATACTGGGTGTGCGTCAGTAGCAGGAACATCTTGTGGACTAGTTCAAGCAACTTAGTAGGAGCTGAGGCCTGGGTTTCAGTGTGATACAGCTCATCTTACATATTGTCATACATTGGATCCCAAGGTTCAGTCATATATTTGTTGCTCAATTTTGAAATGTCAATAAAAAGTTGTGAACTGTGAAATAATTCCTCTGGTAAGAAACCTTGGTTCAATCTGAGGCTTTAATTTTTAACTGTAAGCTATAAACCTCTACAAATGTCAGTACTTGAACTGACATGTGACCTAATTTTACTAGCATTGCCTATTATTTAAAATCAATTGTACTATATTTAGATATGTGAAAAGGATTTTATCCTCCAGATGTTGCATTGTTGGTCACACAGCCTGGGGCATCAGGTTCACAATATATTGGATTGACGGTTATAAAAGGTTAAGGTTAAAATATATTCATAGTTCATGGAGGTTCATAATTGTGGATTCCCTAACTCACCACCACATTAATAAGGGTACATTTTCTATCAGTTATTCGCCTATACCCTTTAGTATAAAGCTCTGTCTACAGGGTCCATAAGCTCTGTATCCTTAAGCACATGACTGTGCCAACTATTGAGAAACTATGTCCAACTAAACACTTTGAAATAAAATTGTTTGGATCAAAGTGCAAGCAGATGTGATATGGATGCCACTCTTTCTGAGAACTTGGTATCTCTCTCTGAGATGCCACACTTCCCAGAGTTTTTAAATGTCATTAAATATATTTCTGAATTAGCTTAGTTTGTAAAACTAGTTCCCATTGGTGCTTTCATTCTGATGTGCGCACACATACTTACTTTTCTGTGATTGGTAGTCCTGTATTGACTAGATCTAAGAACATTAAAGTTGAGACAACTTCGACGAAATAGTAAGGACAAAGGATTTAAGGATAAGGACTCTGTCCACGAGGCTTTATTCATTAATAATCTTGTTATCATGTGTACTAAAAGTAATATTTGTTATTTCAGGCTACAAGTGAAAGCTATGACCTAATCCTAATAATCATTTTAAACTTCCACCATAATCTATAATAGCTAAGAATGGAAATGAAATAGTAAAATACTTGTATCAAAAGGATATCAGTGAATGTATCTTACTAGATTTTAACAAACAAACTTTGGCAATTTTTATTAATCTCCTTAAAAGTGGGTTTGACTTTTAACAAGAATAGTAATAGAATGCTATAACTTAGTTGAAAGTTTATTATCAAACTTATGTAGTCAAAAGCTAACCATTTATTTAATCTAGGGATAGTACAATTGACACGTAGAAAACATCAATAATTATGTTAAATATCAAAAGACCTTATGACTAAACAATATCCTTTAACTTCATAAAAATATTACTATTTTAAAAATCTGCGCTTAATTATTTCAAACAACTTATAATATTTGTAATTTCTTGATTTTGTGCGTTTATCTCAATATTTGTCCTGTGCCAGCAATACTTTCAAATCAAGGTCCAACCTTTTCTTTATTATCATGTACTATTTTTTATAAAAACATAATTATTGATCTATTGGTTTTAAAGGTATGGCATTGGTTAAGATACACATATTCTCTGATACAACTTTAAGAATTGAAAGACTAACTAGTTAGCATGTAAGTGCTCTTGACCATTTAAAAACAAAACTAAAATAAGTGTAATGATTAAAACAAATTTTTTTCATCACTAAAATAAATGTTTGTTCAAAAATTTTATTTCAAGCTAGAATAATTATTACAACTTAAATGAGTAATGCTATACTTGATTGTTGGTAACAGAGCTACAACATGCAACTCCATCAAATTCATTACATTTTTAAATAATCACTTTAGTAGGCTTAATTTTTAACCGATACATTTGTTAAAGTTAAATATACGCCCTTTACAGTAACATAATATATTTATCGTTGGATCAACTTATTCGTATCCAAACTCTGTGTTTAGAGACATAAAGTAGAACTTAAAAAGCAAGAGCAATTTTAGTTTGAGCTCTAAAAGTCTAAAAATGTATTTCCTGAGAGAATAAAGCAAGGTATTAATAGGAAGGATCATATTTTACGATAATGTACTTAATTAAACCTGATCTAGAATGATAAGCCATAGCACTTGAACATATTCGTTAGAAGTGGGTTGTTTTGAAAAATATATATATATGAATAGCCTGAACGAGTAGCAAGATGTGAACAGGTTGATCTCCCTGTATCTCCAAATTTTATGGACATTCTGTATATTGAGCCATATAATGTGAGATCCCTGTATATTTTTATCACTGCTTTTAATTTCCAAGCGCACCCACACAGTATTTTAGTATGTATATCTATAGATGGTGGCATTATGACTAAATATTTTATTTTACTACATCAATAGCACAATGCATTTTATACTAAAAATTAGTTTTATACATACTACCTATGCATTCAACCAAAATCGAATAAAAACTATACTAAAACATAGATATATATACTAAACAAAATATACAGTTTGTGTAATTGACATTAATATGTAGATAAACAGTGTCTTGCAGAGCTTCCTAATTTAGGAAATTAACAAATATATACAAAAAGATCAATGTTTGAAATAATGTTAAAATATATGTATAGTTACAATAACAATCATTTTTGAGTTTAAACAACTATAAATCATGTGAAAATGATTCGTTATGCATTCAAATAGCAGAAAAAAATAGGATTCTAGTTTAAAGTTAGAATGTTTTTATTTCTTTAACATCCCAGCCAAACTAATAAATCATAAGGGTAAATTAGTAAATACATGTGAGATTATATAAATATTTAAAAATTGAGTAAAAAAGCATTACTAAAACTGGTCCAGATAGGAACAAAGAGTAATTCAAATTACAAAAATCCTAACTATCCTGGCAATAAGTCTTTGGCAATATTGATTTTTGCAAAAAATCAGAGGCTCGGCTTAGCCCCAACTTCAAACTTGTAAAAAAAAAAAGTTTTAAGGATTGATTAAAATTGTGTCCAATTTCTTTCACCTCGGCATTATATCGAGTTTCTTTCTTTTAGTTAACATAACTTGCTTACTCTGCGGCAGGAGTGTCCAGAACTTTTAATTTTTGCAAAAAATCAAAGGCTCGGCTTAGCCCCAACTTCAAACTTGTAAAAAAAAAAGTTTTAAGGATTGATTAAAATTGTGTCCAATTTCTTTCACCTCGGCATTATATCGAGTTTCTTTCCTTTAGTTAACATAACTTGCTTACTCTGTGGCAGGAGTGTCCAGAACTTTTAATCTAGGGTTCTACTTCAGAAAAGGAAAATCCTTCGCAATCTACTACTCGTCTACAGAACCATAGGCTTATATTGTTTGTTTCATTGGTAAAAAATTAATATCCCATTTTATGTTTTAATAGTAAAATAACAGTACATATAGTCCTTTCATACAATGAAACAGGTTTTTTTTCATCAAACCGCATAATACACAAGTTCCCTAAAAAATTTATTTTCTCATCAAACACTCAACTTTGAAGTTGATGCATTACACCGCATAATTTTAGTTTAATTTGTTGGCTTGTCATGTTGCTCTGTCATGAATAAAGGCAGGATGGCAAATGGTCATCATTCAGACAGCTTCGATATTTTGATTTTCTAATGATTTGAAGAAACTCTGAAAACCCTCTCCTTCATTTTCGTTCTCTCAACTAATCGATAAACTGTTTGGCCACCTCTCCTCTATGACATTAAGAACTCGAAAGTTCAATGCAACAATTACTCATATGCCACCTATCCCTATCTTGAGCTAGCTATATTCAGTACACCTCATTACATAGGTCCATTCTAATGTTAGCTTTCCATTTGCGTGTAGGTCTTCCTAGTGGTATTTTACAATTGTTTGCCAGTCAGTACCCTGAGCACGGTTCTAGAATCTCCTATTCGCATTCCATGTCCTTTATACCATAATCTGAGACACTTGATTATTATTATTATAATGTCTTGTGAGGAGTACAGGGTGTGACTTGTCATATAACCATCTCCACTCCCCAGTAGCCTCATCCCTTTTTACACTAAATATCTTCCTAAACACCTTGTTTTTGAACACCCTTCTATTTTTTTTTCTCTTTAATTGCCATTAGATCGTTAATGCATTGACATTGGAGGGTTGGTATGAGTGTCAGTCAGTGAAAATTAGGAGTGAGTACAGGCGTCGCTGGAAGAAAGAAGTCTGACCCATTGACAGCGTATAGTTAGAAGTTTGTGGGTTCAAACCCAGCCAGAGTCCACAGATTTTTCTTGAGCAATAAAAATCCATAGCATAATTTTCTATGAAGGGGAAGTAAAACCGTTGGTCCCATGATAATTTTGGCATGAAAGAGAACATTTAAAGTTATTAAAATACCTTTCCTGGCAAAATAAAAATTCTCATGTGCTGGTATAATCATTTGGCTTAGAAAGTTCACGTTAAACATATAAAATGAATAAAATATCATTTGGGTGTCCTGGGGGTATATTTTCCATAGTGGTTTTCCACTCTTCCTCCATTCAACTTTGGGTACAATCCGAACATACATTTTTAAGAAATTGAAACTCTTTGACAACAATTATTAATTTATTATCAAGCATGTTGGTTTAAATTAGGAGGGATAACCAGCACACTTAAAACTTGGTGATACTGTAGTAGAAATTATTTCGATAGAACACTAAAAAACACACAGATACAGTTTTAAGGACAAGTTTTCACTGTCACGGACATCTTCATCATGTCAAGAGAGTAGACTTATGCTCTTGGTTGAACTGCAAGGTTGACTGTCCACAGCAGACTGTTTTTCAGTTAGGGTATCAATGTATAGATGGCAAAACTAAGAATAAATAGATAGAAAAACTAAAAATTGTGTTATATACTGTATTATTATTCTGACATTGAATGTAATAATAAGTGTGCTGGTAGGAAGGAGAGAAATTACCTAAGGTTGAGGTTAGGAGCTTGTCTGGATTTGATGATATATTGATGGGCCAGTTCCCATATCCTTAGTTGTGAAGGGCTGCATATTTATTTGTTCAGGGATTTGACCACCTTGGTTGTGTAACCTTGATTAAAGTCCAGATATGGGTTTTGGATTGTGATGTTACGGGGTTATCTTAATTTTTCATTTTTCATTTAGACCCTCTAAACAACTAACAAAAAAGAAAATACCAACCAGTGCAGTTCTTAACTTATCTCAATACAAGTTATCCGAACATGATGACAACATCCTGTCTAAAGGCTTTACATTATCTCCTTCCCATAACTGTGACCACTTTGGCCATGTGGCAAATGTTCTTACATTTGCCAGAAACCTCTGTATCAAATATTACTTTTCTCAGCACCCCTACAGTGCAGATGATTCTAAATCCATAAACCCTGCTATCAAAAGGTTGACCCACCGTCCATCTGGGACCCACCACCTCTACCTCAAAACCATCCAGTAGAACAATACATAAACTTTGTTGAATAGAATGTCTCAAACCCGGATTTTCTAAACCAACTTGTGAGAAATATCAATCTGATCAACCAAGAATGCCAAACCCTCTGATCACTCCGTAACAACAAAGACATCATTATCTTATCTGCAGACAAAGGGTCAACGACTGTTGTCGTGAATTCGCCAGGACTACATAATTGAAGCTGAGAGACAACTATCTGATACCCAAACTTATACCAAGTTAAATCAGGACCCTACCAATAATTATAAGAAACAACTACAACAGATTATCCAACAAGAATTGCAACATCAAGATCTAAATTAAAAGAGTGAACAAAACTTAACCCCCCAGAAACCAGCCACACCACAGTTTTGCCTACTTTCGAAGATCCACAAGGGAACATTCCTTCCTCCAGGCTGACCAATTGTATCAGGATGTGGTTCACCCACAGAATGCAGATCAGCACTATTGGACTCACACATTCAGCCTCTGGTCAAGAATCTACATCTTACATCAAAGAGACAAATCATTTTCTAGAACGATTTCCCACACTGGCCACTCTTCTTCCACAGCATTTCATCTTGGTTTCAATATATGTTACATCACTACACCGATATCCCTCATATCCACAGACTAGCAGCAATAGAGGAATATCGCAACACACGTCCTGGTACCAGGCCCACTACCACATTCCTGATAAAACTATCAAATCTAATTTTGGAGAAAAATTTGTTTTATTATCACATGCAAAATTAACTTTGAGCCATGGTCAACAATCTCAAGACAAAATCAATTATACAATGAATGTTATAAAACAAATCCATGTTAGAACAAACACTAAAAGTATCGTACACAGTGAGGCCAACTGACCAACAAAAATAAACACTTTTCTGATTCCTGGACAAAATCTACCTACAAATTAAAGATACTGCCATGGGAACGTGCATGGCCCCCTCGTATGCAAACTTGTATATTGGTAGACAGGAACATATGTTCCTGGGCAGTCAACCGCTACAGCCCCTTTGTTGGTTCAGATACATCGATGACATCTTTTTGATCTGGACCAGCAACATTCAGCAACTCGAGTCCTTCCTGACAAACCTCAACAAATTTTCGCCATTAAGATTTACCTGGAAAATATCCACATCCAGCATTATATTTACACCTGAAAACAACTGTGCACACCAAGGAAACCAACCAGCAACAATACCTTCATTATTACAGCTGCCACTCTATGAGCACAAAGAGATCACTCCCACATAGCCTAGCCATTAGAGCAAAAAAAAAATATTTCCGACCACAATTACCTTTTACAATACAATAAAAAACTGCAATATACTTTAATGAACAGAGGCTACCCCAAAGCAATGGTGTGTATTCAAATAGACAGAGTTCAAAATAGTGGGCCCAAACATCAACAGGAACAAACATCTTCCCTCTGGTCACTACATACCACCCTGGACTTCCCAAACTCAACAATCTCTTGAAAACAGGTTTCCCCATATTGCAATCCTCCACCACTACACAACATCTTCAAGGAGCCTTAAAAAGTAACCTATAAACAACCAGCCAATCTACGCAACTTACTTGTAAAACCCAAAATGCCAGGCCCAAACAAATATCAGGTTCATTTCCCTGCAACCGCACCCCCTGCAAAACCTGCACCATACATAAACCATAAAATTAATTCTTAAGCAACATAACTAAAATAAATTAGCCTATAATAGGCCACCATACTTGTGATTATAAAACCTCATCTACCAAATGGAATGCAACCAGTGTCAAGCACGATGCAATGGTCTCGCAACAGAAACACTCAGAAGGAGAATGAATGGTCATAGACATGACACAAAAATGAGAAAATAAAGACAAGCCCATAGCATCACAAGCCGAAACCCATATCTGGACTTTAATCAAGGTTACACAACCAAGGTGGTCAAATCCCTGAACAAATAAATATGCAGCCCTTCACAACTAAGGATATGGGAACTGGTCCATCAATATATCATCAAATCCAGACAAGCTCCTAACCTCAACCTTAGGTAATTCCTCTCCTTCCTACCAGCACACTTATTATTACATTCAATGTCACAATAATAATACAGTATATAACACAATTTTTAGTTTTTCTATTTATTTATTCATAGTGCTGCCATCTAGTCAGTGATATAATAACTGAAAAACATTCAACCCTGCAGTTTAACCAAGAGCAACAGTCTACTCTCTTGACCTGATGAAGCTGTCTGTGACAGTGAAAGCTTGTCCTTAAAAATGTGACTGTTTTTTTTTGTATTCTATCTAAACAATTTCTACTCCAGTATCACCAAGGGTTAAGTGTGCTGGTTATCCCTCCTAATTTAAACCATGATTTAGCCTAGTGCTTTATTCCAAATAACCTTACTAAGCATGTTGTAATGTTGAAACATAAGTTGCATAACTTTAATCAATTTTGTTGATAAGGATGTTGCTTCAAAGTCCCGTTTTAGAACCGCTGAGTCATTTCTACTTAATCTGTATCTTCCCTCTTTTAATTCATTAGTTTACAAGTTTCACTTTGAGGACATTAGTAACCTATGCTATCTTATCCACAGTGATAGAATGATTAGTATTCGCACCAGTGACCATGTGTTCTAAGGTGTTGTGCTGTGTGAGGTAATTTGATTATGTCAGGGTCTGTGTACTGTCGGATTGTTTCGGAAGTTGCTTATTACTGGGTTTTTCATCCTTGGTGCTAATGTGGGTGCACTTCATCTACACAAACCCTCACACTCATGACTGTTAGCGTAAGCTGTTAATATCTTGTCCTTTAAACTTTTTTTTAAACAGAATGATTGTGAATTTTGAAGAAGTTTATTAGAATACATCTAAAGCAAAGATATGAATCCACTATGTAGATAAATCCATTGTCCAAGAGTGCATCTGCTGGTTATTGAAGCTTGTCTTTACAGATTAGAATCATAAATTGTACCCTTCAGGGTATAAAATATAATATTTATATCTTCACCTAAAAATCAATATTTTGGATTTTATATTTCTATATAACTTAAAGGTATGTTCTCCAAGTTAACTTAAATTCTGTTATCCAAGAACTATGGTCACAACAATATATTAAAATTGATCTTTGTATAATATTTTCAAAGTAAAAATATTGAAACATTATTAATAACAATTTTTTCATTGAAATTCTTAGTACTAGATCAAACTCTCTAAACATTGAATATTTAATTTTTTAATTAAACCACTAATGATCATCCAAGAAAACAATGTCTAGACATATTTTTAACATATTATGATTATATAATTCAATCTTTTTTTGGGAATGAATGAATAAATAAAACCAAATAAGGTTTATTCGACAAAATTGATTCATCACTCGTTAATTTTTATAGGAATGAAAATTAACAGCTGGTTTAGATTTTTCGACTGTTACTCGAAACACCTTGGTTTGATCTCTGATCAAATGCACAGAAAGAGTTTGTATCCACATTGTTTTCCATCCTTTCTCCAGTTACTGCTTGAATACTTGCTTGGAATTCATAATTCATGTTTGTTTAGATTAAGTTATTAAAAGTTAACACATTGAATCTAAAGACAAATATTTTCCTTAAAATATACTCATGAATGTCCTAACTACTTGGGTCACATGCACGTTATTGTTTCTTATTAGAGATCAATCGGTATAAAAAAGTTTATACTTAGTTGTAAACAAAATATATGTTCCTACTAAACCCGCACTAACGATGTATCCACCATTCGAATGCAACATTTGGTCATCCCTCTCACTTACAAAAACTTTTAATTTAGTGTAGTAGCTGGTGGCCACAAGTGTATTTCTTAAATTGTGTCACATTAATCTAAAAGTAAATAACAATAGTTGAATTATTCATCACATTTCAGGAAGTGTATTGAGCAATGGTGGCTAGTGACCAGAAAAACATGTGATGCACAAATCAAAATATTCTTAACTATGATCCAAACACTTTTGATATAACCTATCATTTTACTTAGGTTAACATTTTACATCAGTGAATATTTTGATTTCATACTTTGCAACATAACAAAAGCAAACACAAAGAATTAAATACCTTAAAGTAAAACTAGCACAAAATCAATACATATAAAACTTATTAAAACATGCAACTCTAGTTAATCATTTTGGTGTATGAAACAAATTATTTCAAAGTACTAAATCAAAAGTCATTAGCGATTTTTAATAGAAACACCACAGTTTTTTATTTAGATTTTGAAAATCCCTCAATTACTTTAGAGTTTTAAGTCTGAAAAAATGTTAACAAAATACTTTTAACCTAATTCATGTTGAGGAAATTAAAAACAATTGTATGTTAAAAATTATAATAGCCTGGTGGCAATACTTTAGCTTAACTCATAATTCCAAAACAAATAGAAAAGTTCACATTGGAGCTGTGCACCAGGCCAGATGTTAAAGGAAAGAAACACACTAAAACTTGCTAGCTACGTCAACAAGCTCTCTATTTCAATGTTCATGCTCAGTTGGTTGTACTTACCAAGGGAAGAATATTATCAGATGGAGCACGAGCGGTCAAGCTCATAAGGGGAATAACAAAAAGAATGATATGCGCAAACACAAAGCTGACATAATATCATACCACTATACACTGCAAGCAATACCATCAATATAATAATACTAATTCATTATGAAGTGATATTATTTAAATGAAATGATAATAAATATTATGTTGTAGGTAATTATAAGCGGTGCACTCAATGAGGAGTTGCTACTGGTATCGGGTGTAAAGTATCCTGGAAGCATGTATGAAGTAAAGAAGATCTAATGAGAAGAGGGCAGCAGGGGGAGTTGTTTTATAGGTGTGTAAGAAGAGACCTGACATGGAAAAGAAAAGTGACCTTGAAGTTTAAGGAAGTAATGTACAGGGTTTACTTTGTACATGTAGTCACATATGTGGCAGAAACATGGACATTATATGAAAAAGAAACAAGGAAAGTGGGGGCCATGGCTAGTCTGCTATCTATCAGCAGGAGAAACAAAATTAGGAATCAAGTTGTCCGTAGGTAGTAGGGTACACGAGATAGAGGAACCAAGGATTAGATGCTATGGGCTGTAATGAGGATAGAAAAGGAAAGAATCCCAAGGAGAATGATGAAGATGGTGAAGGAAATAAGCCGCCAGGGAGACCAAGAAAGAGATGGGAGTAGAAAACAACATGTGTACAAGTGAGAGGAGAAGAATGTAACCAAATAAAGTAGGCAGACTTGCTTAAGGAAAGGGGAAACTGGAGGAATTTTACTAAAATGAGCCAGCCACAATTTATTATGATTTTGGGAAGTAGTGGTTTAATCCTTGTAATATTTGCACCTGGTCATGCCCCTGACTGTACATATTATAATATAAAAAATGCAAGCGAGATTAACAATTTTATACTCTCATAAACTTATTTAGTAAAAAATAATTTTTTTTGGTCTTAATTAGACCTGTTTTTTTAAATTATACTTAATGTTAATAGCTGTATATTTATTTTCTTAAATTCATTCAGTTTTACACCCTATAAAACAATCATAGCTACAATTACAATAATTTATTGTACTCGTTTTCATTCACACATACTGACAATATTAAGTCATTGAAATGAGATAAAAACTAGATTCATTAAAATTTAAGTAAAACAACACTTGAATGAAAGTAGTATAAAGTAATTTGACATTAATTTGTAAGCAGGATGGGACAACACTACCATTTAAAACACATAGTAACTAAAATGTGTTTTTCAAATTCTGCTGCAAAACCAATACAATTTTTTTAATATATATTTTCTTGTCAAGTTAAATATATCTACAGTGTTTTAATATTCATTTGAAAATAACCCGGGAAGCCAGACTTCATACATTCACACACAAATAGCTGCATATTAGAATCATGTGTACCATGAAAAAAAAAAGAACTTAAAAACAGTATTCATTCCCTTGTAATTCTTTCAAGAAAAACTTGTTTACACTTTAGAGGGACAAAACAATATTGAACAGGTACAGAAAACATGGATTAAAAACAGAAGGGAAAAGATGATTTTCACAAATTAAAAAGAAACTCAATTTATAATTCTTCTTCATCGGTAGACACTAAAGGTAAAATTTGTCTAATCACGTTTTCCTGTGACAGAGAGATCAGTTTTTTGATCCCTGCTGGATTTACTACTCTCTCTCTCTAGGCAAGTGAAAGAATGTTTCCTCTTCTTCGCTCCTAACCCATTAGTATAATTACATGTAGGTAGCCCAAACAGGTAGTTCAGACGCGGTTTTAAAAATTACACTTATGTCACTGGGGAAATAGTTAAATGTTTTCTTTTTTAAATAAAATACATATTTCACACTCCCTTCATAAAGAGCTCCAATAGAACCAGGGCTGTGGAGTCAGTACACCATGCTTTCGACTCCAATTACTCTATTTTTCTACTCCCCGACTCCAGCTCTTTAACTATTTCAGTAAAATGTTCCAATACAGACTACTTCATGGGGAGCTTCTTTGAGATTGTGAATTTATGTTTGAATAAATTTGTCAATCCAAATTACAAATATTGGTCCTAAAGAATACAAAAGTATAAAATTAAAATTATATACTTACTATATATTGTTATAATATTATAAGTTTTTATTTCAAAGCTGGAGTAGGAGTCGTATATCATTACCGAATCCTACTCCGCCCAAAATTGCTTCTGACTACACAGTCATTACTACTTTGTACAATAGTTGCATTGTTGCCTTTATGCCTCTTCTCACTGTGAAAGCCATATTGTGTTTATAAATACCACATTTTCATCTAAATGGTCTCGCATTTTAGAAACACAAAAAGTTCTGGTTACTACCGCCTCCCTCCCAGTCTCCCTCCGCCCTTTTATCAAGCACATCATGTCATATATGGCTGCACTACCCTCACTTAAAATTAATTGAGAAACTTATCAGAAATGTAGGTTGAACATTGTGACCAGAAAGATAAATGTTTAATCTCTACGGTCTGAAATGGGGCTATCTTTTCTACACTCCCTCAACTAAAGCTATTTTTATTCATTTCTATTCTGCCCTTCCCCATTTATTTTAAGTCATTCATATAACTGATTTGGCATTTGAAGAACCTTTTCTGACAGTTAAAAAATTTACAAGAGATATTCCTATGATTTTATATGCAGCTTTCACTTTTGACAGATGGTGTCATTTGACAGCTGGAAGCTTAATAGGCCTACATTGAACTTTTAGTTACTTCACACACATGTTTTAAATTTTCTAATTATTTGAAGGTGCGGATAAAATATAATCATACCCTGCGTTACAAATTGTGCTTTTGAACAAAGGGTCGTTTCGCTAGTTCAGTCATGGGATGTGGTTGAACACTAAAGCCACACAGAGCTAGTTTACTGGCCATAAGTAAAAGCCGCTTTTACTAGCAAGACCTCCTAGCTGCTATCAGCCCTGTCATATGAGGTTAGTTAATCTAGCTGCGAGTACAGTACAGTATTTTCTGGTTGTACGTTGTGATAAGTGTTGTCTGGGGATGTAAAGCATATTGTTTTGAGCTTGTGTTCGAGCTCTACTAGCACTAACGCTTTAGCGGGGTTCACATGGGGATAGTTGAGTGCTAGTTATTAGTAGCAACATTTAACCTTGTGGTGTCGACTACTGCAATCAACTTAAGCATGGCTATCCCTTATCAGACACTTTCAAAATACATGGGTTGAAACAAGATCTACTTTCCCCATTTTTATTAATCTAGCCCCAGAATATGCTATTAGGGTTGACATAAGTGGCGGCTCATCTATTGATGCACATGTCCACGTCAACCCCCAAAAATAAATTGAAGAGAAATTAAAATATAACAAGTTATATAAAGTAAAATACTAAACACATTTCCAGATTTTGCCAATTTTGGTGTATTGAAAAAGTAGTGTGTTCTCACAATATATTATTTTATCTTTTGCGCTTGCAATTTTTCTGTAAAACTTTTCTAGTTACATTTCTTTAATTTTTTTAAAATCAAACTATTTGGCAAATTCTATCCTCCATCCACTAAATTTAGGATACGTAGTACAGGTAACATCAAGATTGAAGCTGGTTATAGAACTAATATTTAATTATATACTAATCATCAGGCGAGGATACTTGAAAGCCTTAAAATATGGTCTATATCAGGTTTCGGCTTCGGCAACCTTTTAATAATGTTGTGCTGTAGTAATTTTGCAAAGTCGTTCAACGTGCTTACCAACCTAAACCTACCCAAATTGTTCACCTTTTCACACTAGTTAACTAGTACAAATATTAAAACAAAATAAAGTTGATCTTGTAAAATGTAAATGATTGTAACAACATGTTTCTAAATCGCATACATTAAATAACTATTGTTTCTTTAATATTCAATATTCTAATATAAATCAGAATAAATACAAAAGTGACCGCAAAATTTATTTTCTGAAGTTATTCTTTTGAAATTTTGAAACAAAACAGTTTAATCATTGAAAATTAAAACACATTATTACAATTATTACTCACATCAATGATTTTAAAGGTTTTATATTATCTTATTCAAATTGCTCAGCATACCAATGAAACTCATTGTCATAGGTTGCCGACCCCTAGTCTATATTATTCTCTTAGTAATCAATTATACATGAGAGTATTTTGTGATTTAAAATGTAAATAGGT
>CABFOW010005398.1:0-20908 GCA_902141385.1 Timema californicum | reverse complement strand
ACACACACACACACACACACACACACAAATTTTGTTTAGGACTAGTGCAGTCATATTTGACTAGAAACATACAACTGAGTATTACCATTATTCAGCTACAAACTTTGAAAAAAGCTTTTTATAACCTTGATTGATTTGTTTTATAGAGCTGACAAAAAAAAATTGACGGACAAAATATCCAGCCACTTATCATATGGCACAAATACTAATACTTTTCTTACACACATTTTGCGGTTTTTTTTAAAATATATTTTATAGCATAGATAATAATTTTCTAGACATCACTAAACTCATTTATTAATTTTGCAATAATCACAAAGCAATTAAAATAATATATTTATCTAAATACCCTATAAGACAAAATATTTAACCTTTATGATTATATATAAAAAAAACTTTTAGCATGTATTCACTTACAAAGAAAATATATATTACAGTTTGTTCAATGTTTTATTAGATTGAAACATCAATGTATGCCTTTATACATTAAAGTTGAGAAATAGTCTAAGTATACAAGATGCTGACTAGATACTTGCTAGTATCATTTCAAATGGATATAAATACTTTTAATATTAGAGAGAAAGAACAGGGGTGGAGTTATATTACCAACACGCGTCACACTGGATTACTTGTGCCTCGGAAATCAGGTTTAAAATCCCATTACACCTACTGGGTGTATTTTTTCCTAAATGGTTTTCCCATGCAAATGCAGGTACATTTCCTCAAATATTCTACCTTTATCATTCCTATTCCATTAGTGTAATTAATGTATAAATATAACCCCCAAAAAGGTACTAAGTAGCTGTAAAAAATATATAAATTTAGAAAGGTCTTATATAGAATTTGGGTCGAATCCACTACTTTAGGAATATGAATCTCAAATCTACCTTCAAATCCCGAATATTGAATCCGGATCTTGGAAAAAATTATGAACATAGTAAGAAATATAAATATAAAAGGGTTAAAAAAAAGTTAACATTATTTCTTATAATCCATTCATTATAAAATTCATACACTCAGTTAGTGTTAAATTATTGTTCTGGGACCTGGTTGTTGATTTCATCCTATAACTATAATTGTTATGAACCACCAATAGGCAGTATTATAGCTCTAAAACAAATTTCAATTGAAAAATTGAGACATAAAAATTTAAGGATTTGAGTCTCGAATTCGAAATTTTCTCAAATCCTTGAATCTCGAATATCCTTAAAGATTCGAGGGCCCATCCCTAGTCTTATATTAAGATCAGTACAGTAATATTTTAATTGCTTTTTGAATTATCCATAAATTACCTATGAAACATGACTCTTGAGATGTTCATAAAAACACATAATCACCCTACAATGAGTTTTCACTTGGTTTCCAACATAGTTTTCATTGTTAGTGTTCGACAGCCTTACAGTTATATAAATAGCTAATTTGTAGATCAAAGCTGTTTCCAAAATTAAAAGCTGCACTTAGCAAGCTACTCTACTCGTGAAAAGTAGCTTGTTGTGATGTGTGGTATTAGCTGATAATGGAGACATGGACGAACAGTGACGCAGGTGACACAAAGGTTCTTGTGTAATCCATGAGGTATACATGTCTGTAGCCTGTAACAATCATTACAATACAGATTAAAAGTAGTATATGGGGTCACGTGGACAACTTATCCAAGTCGGTAGGGTATTTTGAGCTGGGGGTCCTGAGCCCAATTCTAAGCATGACTGAAAAATGTATTATTGGCTAATTTAGACTTTCCTATGTACAGTGATGAAATTAATAGAATTAAGCCAGATTGAAGTTTTGTGATCATATAATCAGTTGGCTCATAAAGAGCATGTTAAATGCCCAAATTAAATAAATAGAATTTTGAACATGTGTGGTACCTAGATATGTACACCAAATTATTAATGTATGTACTATATATATTTTATTAGTATGAAACTGGCAATGTTAGTTGTGTTCTATAAATATTGTTTATGATTCACTAGAACACAACTAGGAACAGGATGAACACTGTGCTGGGGGGGTGGTAGTTGAATGTATAAATGGCCACTTGGTATGCATGCAAATATAGGTAGCTATGTAAAATAATTTAACGATTAGATTTCAGTGAATTTACACTATAAACAATTTGTTGAAAGTTAAGGTGAAAAATATATTATAAATCAAATATGATAGTTGTTCATGATGATGTTCTTTTTTGGCATAATGGCTGTTGAATGGAATCTTGGTTGGATTGCAGGCTAGACAGCTATGGCGCTTAGCCATAACATGTTACCAACCCCATCAGAGTACTTTGAGAGTCTGGATTCTAATACGGTACTAGAGCTGTGGAGCATACAATTGTGTCAAGAGCTCACGAGAAGTACAATCTTGGGCACTAATAACTCTCAATTTGTGTAAAGACCCTATTACAAAGATTATCTCCAGGATTAATTCTAAAAAGTAAAATAATTAAAATAAGTGTTTTCTATTGGCTAATACAAGCTTAAAAAGCTTCTCAAAAGAGGGAAACCCTGGGTATGTTAGAATAATTAGTTTGACAGTGAAAAGTCAGAGAAAAATCAGGGAAATTTAAAAGAGTATTTGACATTCAGCTATTTTTGCAATAATTTTTAAAATCAGGGATGGGACCTTGAATCTTCAAATCTTTAAGTATATTTGAAAAAATTTCTAATTCGAGACTCAAATACTTTTAAAAAATCACATTTTCATGTGAAATTTGTTTAAGAGCTCTTAATAATATGCATGTTTTTGCAGTTGACCTAGTATTGAAGTTTATGATGAAAGTGGTTCAATGGTTGACTTGGTATCAATGTTTACGAGTGTTTATGACCGAGACGATACCGGTAACGCTTTCCTTGATTAGACTAGACAGTCTGGTTACAACCAATGAGCTGAGAATACTTGCACCAATTTCAAAATAGCATCACTCTTTATGTTAGATCCAAACGAACATCACTGTGTAGTCAATGGATTTTAACAATTATTCTTATGTAAATTAAAATGGATAGCAATTACTAGCTTATAAATACACCACAGTAGCAGGGTACCTACAAAACCGTTCAGTGATAGATAAAATAAATAGTGTATCATATGATATAGGCCTATTTACTCTCACATACATGTGTTCTTAAAGTTATTCCTGGGAAAATAAGTTTAGCTTAATATGTTGTGTAAATATTACGACTTGTAAAAATAAGCACCATTCTAACTAAGGATAAAATTAAATAGCTCATTTTCCTTTGATTTGCAGTACATGTAGGTTTAAATAGATTAACCTACCAGATGTTAGATCTGCTCTACCTCAACCGCCATTTTTGTTTTTAAAAAAACCAACTGAGTCGTTTTTGCGCTTCACCTTGGTTGGAACCACTTGGTCGAAAACACTCAATACCTAGCCAATCACAAAAACTATACAACTCCTTATTAAAAGTTCAAAACAAATTATAGGATGAACTTAAATTACTGGTTTGCGGCCTGGTTGTTAAGTTCATGATATTACATACAATTGGTTCTGAACCACCAATAAGCAGTACTAGAGTTCTGAAAAAAAATTCACTTTAAAAATTGAAAAATAAAAATGTTTTTAAGGATGTGAGAGTAGATCTAGTAACGTTTATAACTATCAGATAAAGCCTTTTCTATTAAAATTGGACAATAGCATTCCTTGATTTGGTAACCCTTTAAGATGAATTTAGGAATGTCAATATAATAGCCCAACATGTCTAGTATTTCATGCGGAAGACAAGAGGAATTATTACAATAAGTCTTAGGCTAACATTTCATAATCATTAAATGAAAACTTGATCCAATTTTTTTTTAAATAACTCATTTTAAAGACCATTTCAATAAATTTTAAATAAAATCCATTAGTCTTTCAAGATAGCACTATCCCCTTTCAAAACAATAAACTAAGACAGTCAAGGTCAAGATAATCATCTTAAATGGGTTTAATTGATTGGCTGAGGCATGTCAAGTCCACTTACGACCACTTGGAATGGCCAAAATCAGTACTACAAGAAATAATGTAAACAGAACTTATCCATCAAAATGTTGAATTAAATATTTTAAATTTTGAAATCATGGTGTTCCAAAGGAGGAAAAATGTGAATTGATGTCATGTCCAAGGATCTACTGTATTTAGTTCACCTTGTGTCAGACTTTCAAAAGGGAGTGCGTACGTCCCAAGTGTAACATTCTTGTTGTCATCCTTTACAATCAAATGTACCATCGCCAGCTGAGGTAGTTTCACAGAAAACTTCATTTCACAATCCCAGCGTGGGTTAAAACCTGAAAATTAATATAATAACCAAAAAGATTACATTATTTGAAAAACGAGTATAAAATCGCTAGAGTATTTCAAAGTAAAAATATATATAATTTAATTAATCATATGGCATAAATGGTCATCCAAGCCATCAATGTCATTAATAAAAAGTGAGTGGTTATACCTTAAAATTTTTAAATATGCATGCAAATATGACCTTTAAATATTTTTTTTAAATCTTTAAAATGCTAAAACATTTTCTGAAAATATAGCTATGGCTTTTTTAAAATATGTCCGATTATATAATTTGTAAATATCTGTTGGAGCATGTTTGAATCCAATCTTTCTCGAATCCAAATCTTAAATTTTCTTTTGAATATTGAAACCAAATTTGAATTCTTGAATCTTTAAAAATGTTCAATTTTAGTATAGTGAAAATATAAAATTATAATTTAAAAAAAATTGGTTATCAGCTTGGTATAAGCGACAAACACTATTTTGCTTGTCATATATGTTGTATCATTAAAAAAACTGTTTTGGTTAAGTTTTTACTACATTATTTTGTCCTATTTTAGTGATTTTCTTATTTTCTCAATTCTCAGTCTATACAATTACTTGTACCAATTGCTTAAAATTGTTATTTTATATTAAGGCTTTTATTATCATATTCGAGATATATTTTTTGATTTTATGAATCTCAAATCTCTCAGATAGGCTTCGCTCATTCCATTTTTAAAATATATAAGTATTAATATAAAACTTATTTTACTTAGATTTTCCAAAAACATATAAACATTAGTTATTAATAATTTGTAAAATAATATTATTCGATAATAATTGAGAGATTTTATAAAGTGCCTGAAAATGCTAAAAACAATTTAAATATGCCTTAAAACTGAATAAACTCTGAATATACAATTATTATGCATTAAATAAAAAATTAAAAAACTTTTCCATGATCAAGGAAGCTCAAAATATCTCTATATCCAGTTCGATACTAAGATAACCCACTTCGGTGGCCACATAGTTTAAGGTGCTACTCTAAAAATAGACTAGACCTTGATCTTGGGAAGATTGCAGTTTGATCTCGGTCAGGCATAAGGGTGGTTTTCCCTAAATGGTTTCCCAATCTTTCTCCACACAAATGGGGGTACACTTCCTTTAAATTCAACCTTCCTCATCCCTGACCCATTAGTCTAATTAATAAATAAGTGTAAAACCAGATTGGGCAGTAAGAGGCAATGCTAAAAAAAAAGCTTTGAAAAATATGACATGTCATAAAGGTCTTAGCCTTAATGATGACAGTGTAAAGCAATGGTTACCCCAAATGAGGGAGTTTAGGGGAGTTGTGTTAGAGTCTTGTTTAAGGACTTAAACTAAAAAAGAGAAAACTTTAACTATAATTTTGTTTACAATTTTTAACTAAACACTATGTTGATATAGTTTTGCTATCATATGTTGATAAATAATGTTTTAGTTCTTAAATAAATTATAGTATAGGAACAAAACCAAATTTGTTAAGACATACCATTATCTTTGACCACATCCGTCTTCATTGTCTGGTTGTCTTGGGGGTGTCCCAGGATCTTAACCTTGACATAAGGATCTACTATATCCCCGTCAAACTCCTGATCAGGTTTGGGAATATGTTGGCCACTTATAATCTCTAGCCTCAGTGTTTTCTGATACCTGCGAACCAACCAAACATAACGATTCAGTCACCAAAGGTGAACAATTGCATGGATATGTTTGACACCGTTTGGTAAATTTAAAGCTGATGTCAAGGAAGGATATTTTAGAATTTATGTAAGAAACTTTTCCAGACAATTTAATAAAATGTTGTATTTAGTTCACATTGTGTGCTGTTTGCAAGCATAAATCAAATACATACTGAAAAAATAACTTCTGGTACCCAGGACCTTTGGTTCTTTTAGTAATATATTAATAGAAATATCATCGACAATTATAAAAATGGGTATGCAAATAATAATAATAGTAGTTATATGTTTCTAAATTAATTAAACTATACATTAGTTTAATTTAAATTAGTTAAAAATAGCACCTGTACATGGGAATCAAACTCGGGATGTTTGGCTTAGCATGCAAATGCTCTACCACTGAGCTATCTAGGAGTCGTCTCATGCTCAGGATCATTCTTCACTCATAGTGTGAGGTGAGTCGGTGATGAAGGTGTGGATAATGTCAGCTATGTATGAGTGATCAATAGTATAGCACCCCCTTTGGTGACCACATGGTCTAAGGTGCTACTCTCACAGTAAACTAGACTGCTGATGACAGGGAGATTAAGGTTCAAATTTCAGTCGGGTGCACAGAGGGT
Source organism: Timema californicum (assembly GCA_902141385.1). Lineage (NCBI taxonomy): Eukaryota > Metazoa > Arthropoda > Insecta > Phasmatodea > Timematidae > Timema > Timema californicum. The sequence continues at coordinate 14,315 of CABFOW010005398.1, read as the reverse complement.
TGTTTTTCCAAAATGGTTTTTCACTCTGCATCCACACAAATATGGATACACTTCCTATAAATATGACCTTCCTTATCCATAAAACCATTAGCATAATTAGTACATAAGCTTATAAACTGAATGCTAAAAATAAAATTTCACAATCTATCAAATACCACAGCCATCTGCAACTCGGGAGGGCAGTTATGCTGCCAAGTATACATCACATGACTTTAAAACAAATTACGATTAATATCAACACTTAGGTTGCAAATCATTATAATTACAAGAATGTCTGACCAAAAATTCAACTAATATAAATTGAATTGTGGTCTCCTTCATATAGACATTCACATAATTACAATGTTTTGCAACCTGTGTGTTGATATTAATATAAATTTGTTGATAGTAACATAATGATTAAATTTACAGCGGACTCAACACTTGCCTGTCATCCTGAATTGCATTAGGATCGTAATTCAAGGAGATGTCTCGAAGGATTTCTGGTTTCAAAATATAGCCACACCCTCCATTTTGTTTGAATTTGGCTTCATTTATAAATACTGGCTTCTTACCAGTTTGATAATTCAAAGCAACTGAAATAAACAACTATAGAATAGCATAAATAAATAGGGAATATGAGAGGAATAGTAATAGTAAAAATAATAATTATTACTATCACTATTATAGTTTTGATAAATTGAAGCCACTTTTACAAACCTTACACTTATAATGTTTGTTTATTTATAATTTGTGGATTTATGTGTGTTATTTGCTGACTTCAGAAAAACCATTTATATAATAATCTGTTAGAAAGCATAAAACCAGAAAATGGTAGAGCTAGGTGTGTTACCAAGCAAGCTTGAGTCTTATCTGGGTGACCAAGAGTTGATCCCTTCCCCTCAATGTGGTTCCCTTTACTCTCTAAACAGGAATGCTGCCACATTTACCTTTGAGTCTTAATCTTCATCATGCCACTAATATGGCTTTTATAATGAAAAAATAAACACAATACACACTGTACAGTTACTATTAACATACCCATTAGATGATCATTTAATGTGTATTGGGTAATAAATCAATAATTTTAATTGGTTAAGAGTTCTACAGTACTATAAAATCGTAAAAGTGTATCTAGGCCTACCCATTTGGCATCCAACATTCCAGAACTGAATCGGTTTGAAGTTTGAGGAGCTGGTCCTCTTGGCAGAAGGGTATATTCGGCTGAGTTGCCTTGTGTTGTACTCAACAAACTCTACTCCTTTAGTGGCAATTAACTTCTCAGACTTTGCCTCTGAGAATGACGCCATCTCGTAACACTTCCCTACAAAAACAAAAAAACATATATATATATTTTAATAGTCCCGAATTGGTTAAGAAACCTTAATGCCAATGGATGTGTATGAAAAGAACACATACGCAGTTCATGAAATTTGTGTGCATATATATAAAACTATTTTTACATATATATTTATTCCTGAATGGCTGCAGATGTAAGCAGTTTATTGATATCCAGAGCTCACCATTAGGTGGAAAGCAAGGGCAACTACTTTAAAAAAAACATGAAATGTTTATTTAGGTCAAATATTATTTTTGTATTGTATTTCAATGCATAATCGTCGCATATTTTTACCTTATTTTTGTGGGGGGAAAATTAGTGTGTAGCCATTATGTACAACTTTGGAAAAAAAATTATATTATTTAATAATATTTTATTACTAAACTGTGTTTGCTTGTCTTTTTTCTTTTCACCAGTCTGGCACCAACTTTTCACTCACGCTCACTGAAAACTCTATTTCTGCAGCTCTGTTACCATGCTGTTAAGTGAACACAACCACTTTCAGATTGAAGCCCAAAGAACACAGTTTTTATATTTACCCATAATTGAAAAAAACCCGGCATGTTTAAGTATCGCTGGCATACAATTACTAATTCAGCTTGTGCAGAAAGATGCAAGTCTTACCATACCATGTAACTTATGCTTGGTAGCCCGCCCCCATTGCTAAAAACCACAACTCGAATTTTGTGAATATACCTACTGATAATGCACATGCACTGAAAATTCTAGGCTCGCAGTGCGCTAGAAGAACACTACTCATTCAAAGTCAACAGTTATAGATCTTTAGTGGTGTGTGGAAATGAGGGGGTAAGGAGCAGGTAGTAGCTTGCTTTTATTTAACTTTTAAATTGACTTGACAAACAGGACTACACCATGTGACAATTATGCGATGAAATTTTATAAGCCAATTTTTGGACTGAAAAAACAGGGTGTGACGACTATGCAATGAAATACATACAGTTTTTAATAACCTTAGAAAATCTCATGGACTTCAGTTTGGAAAACTTATATTTATTCTGAAGTTATCAAATTTTAAAAAATCAACTGTTGAAAGCTATGCATTTCACACCTGTATTTTATCTTAAACACAATTAATTTCCTATTCAAATTAACAAATATTATGGGAAAATTAATACAATGAGCATATATAAAATTTCAAACAGTGTGTTTAGTTTTCAAACAAATATTTATTAAATGATTTTAATCAACCTCGGTGATCTTGTTGTAAAATGCTCATCTCAGAACCTGATGACCATGGGTTTAAACCCATCCGAGATCGACAGATTTTTCTTTAGTGATAAAAATTCATGGTACAGCTTCCTTTGAAGAGAAAGTAAAGCCGTCGATCTCATGTTGATTGTGGATTGTGAAAGAACCCCGAAAGGTATGGTAAAATACCCTTCCCGGCAAAATTGATAGGCCCTTTAGTTCTCGCTCATAGAAATTCTCCTGTGCTGATAAAATCAGTTGGTTCAGAAAGTGCATGATAAATACTTCAAATAAATAAGTAAACACTAAAATAAATGATTTTATATTGTGTTTGGGGAACAATTTACTTAAACTAGATAACAATGGATGTGAAGCGTGATCTCTCTTTACCAAGAGAATAAATTGTGAGTTTTTGAGAAGAAAATGCCTGAGAAAAATATTTGGAACCAAGAGGGATGAACAAACAGGAGAATGGAGAAAGCTACATAATGAAGAACTTGATTGTTTGTATACATTCCCAAGCATATTAAGAACAATCACAGCACCCAGGTTGTATGCGCAACAACAGGACCATACACAAAATTCCAATTGAAAACCCTGGAAATATAAGACCCCTTGATAGGCCGAGACGTCATTGGGAGGATTTCAAGGAGGTTTCAAGGAGGTGTGAGGTTAGATGAAAGCGTCTCAAGATAGGGTTCAATGGCAAGCTTACATTCTGGCAGCCATGAACTTTAAGGATAAAGAATTAGTTGGTTACTTGGTTAGTTTAAATTATATATCAACTTAGATTAGATATTAACATTTCGAGGAAATGAAACAAATCAATATATATGATTAAATATGTACCAATGATTTTCCTAAATGGTTTTCAACTTTCCCACCATGCAAATGTACATACACTTTCTATAAATATAACCTTCCCAATACCTAAAACCATTAGTGTAATTAGTACATAAGTGAGCGCGTAGTAATACGAGGTGCTAAAAAAATATTACCAAAAAAGCCAGTTGTTACACAAACCAAATAATATTCTTTTTAGATTTATTAATTTGTGTTTTTATATAAAGTTTATGAGTGTAGTTGAATGAGTTACCATTTTAACAACTAACAAACCTGTGAGTTTGGACGTTTCAAAGTCCTGGAAGTGAATCCCTTGGCAAAGGTTCACCAAATTTGACAAACCTTCTGAAATAGTCTTCTTTTCCTGTAACAATACATTTATTTTAGCACTAAAAACCAGGCTCATGCAATACCACTGATGTTAATCATTTATCTGAAAGAATTATAGAGAACCACCCTAAATGGAGCCAATCAAAATTTAACGCCATGACCAGCAGCAATAGCCAAGAGTGCTAAGAAATGGGATTCACATCGGTTGCCATTGATCAGTAGGTCAAAGTTTCCATGCTTGTTACAAATGAGGTTTTCCACGTGTAATTTTCACTATAGTTTTCCCATCAGCTTTCCATGCTGAAATACCTTTAAACTAACTTACCTTCCTTAAATTAGGTAATGTAAGTTGTGTTCTATATACAAGTAATATCAGCTGATATCTACCTAAATCAAGAGTAAATCCATAATCTTTCTTCCTAAAGAGTTTGATTTTTTAAATCACATAATGAACTTTGAGAATCTCAATAAATGTAAAATTATCATTGATTTGGAACATGTTGAAAGCTCTACCATACCAAGTGCATTGCTCATCTCATCTTCAAAACTTCCTCATCTTTTATTGGAGGAAAAAAAAATACAGTACACTGTACAGTAAATTCAGCACCATCTCATCTCTCTCTTCATTGGCTGCATGGTCTAAAGCGTCACTCTCACAATAAACTGGACTGACAATAATGGGGAGATGGGAATTCCAATAACGGTCAGATTTTCTGAGGGTGGTTTTCCACCTTCTCTTCCCCTTCCACCCCTCTTCCCTCCGCCTTCCACCTCCCAAGCTCTCAATCTTCAATACTTCAATATATTTCCCCTTCATGAAAAAGAATACAAAAACATCACAAAATAAAAGTAAACATTTAAATTCAATAAATTGGTGATTTTAAATTTCCCGTTATTGACCGAAATAGATTATTACTCGAAATAGAACCAAATAAAATATGTCAGTCTTACACACCCCTAATAAATATTTAACACAACTTGATCTGCCCTTAGTAGTCCCCATTCAACAGCCGTTCCTTTGAAAAATATATATATTTATATATATATCTTGCCAGAAGTAATGGATGTGCCAAGTTCACTTTTTCACTTCCAAGCGAATTCAGATCAGATAATGTGAAATATTCCTAAAGCCAAATCATAGTTTGTATATTTAAAAAGACATTTTTAATTTTGGAACAAAATTGTACATGTTCCATAACTATACAACTTTAAAATTAAATTTTGACACCTGGACATGTGAATTTAACATGTTCACATTCACTTTCTTCTAAATATATGAATTAGAGTAGTAAACTTAATTTACAAAATATATACTTTATTGAAAACATGATTAACATATTCTTTCCTAATATTTTTTATTTTTGCATTTGAATATTAATTTTTAATGTAATTAACAGCACAAAATTACATCACAAATGTGTTTATTTTAATTTAAAATATTTCTAATGGTGAAGCTGCGTACTGTCAAAACCGAAGCTTGTGAAGCTTCACACATATACCCCTACTGTAGATTGTCATTCTCGAATTTTGCTGGTCTCACGAATTTCCTTGATCTTTCCAAGTATTGAAATGTTCTTGATTTAAGTTACATGAAGCTTTAGCTCTCAAAAGTATGTTTGGAATGAGATTAGTTATTTTTTAAGTGATATTTCTTTAAATAGCTAGGTTTTTCAATGTGATTTAATGGCAATAAATAGGGAGCCATGTGAATTTCATCCGAGGTTGGCTTAGCTGAATAGAGGTTTCTTCTTTATAGAAGGACATTCAGGGATAAATATGCAAATTACCAAAACTCTATGCTATTAATAGGTACATTTTAAAAATTCACATTCTTATCAATTAATTTTCACTTGGTTTACCTGTTAAAGAATGTGTTATTTAAGGCTAAAGGACAAAACTAGAGTTAGGTCGAATCCACTATTTTATGAATCTGAATCTTGGAAAAATTATGAACCTAAAAGGAAATATAAATATAATAGAATAATAGAAAATATAAATTAGTAACTAATTATTAACATTCTTTCTTATATTCCATTCATTATAAAATTCACACATTCCGTTAAGGGTTAAATTACTGGGCTGGGGTCTGGCTGTTAAGTTAATACTATTTATAGTTGATTTTTAACCACCAATTAGCAGAATTAGAGCTTTACATCCATTAATGTTTCCAGCATGAGACCTAGGTCAGTTCTTTATTTAAATAATGTATTTTCCACTACCGACTTGCTAGGCCTGTCGTAGCTTCGTAGCCTTATAATCTAACTTAAGACTAGGATGGACATGACATCCAGTACCTGACTGTCAATTTATCAATGTGAAAGGGTAAACCCCTATTTTCATCAATAATACATTTTCAGCCATGCCAGGAATTGAACCCGGAACTCTTAGATCAACAGGCATACATGCTACCAACTGAGTTAAAGTGTCGGACCAATATATAAAACAAATTTCATTTGAAAAATTGAAATATAAAAAAAAAATTATTTGAGTCTTGAATCTGAAATTTTCTTGAAACTTGAATATCCTTAAGGATTTGAGATCCCATTCTTAGTAAAAATACATTTTAAATATAAATTTAATCATAATTTGATATACACTCTTAACATTAAATCTATCATATTTTCAAGCCAACTCAATATTTTTTTTTTTCAAAGAGAGTTTGATAAAAACAAAATCTCAGATAAACCCATGACTAACCTTTAATGTGGAAGGAATCAAACACCTGTACAGTTAAATTTACATGACTATAAAAATTTAGAAGATGGCAATGATATGTTAGTTACAGATGTATTTGTATCATATTCGATTATATTGAAAAATGATAACTGGACATGGGAATCAAACCCAGGATCTTTGGTTTAGTACGCCAATGCTCTATTAATGAGATAGCTAGAATTCATCCCATGCACAGGGTCATTCTTCACTCAGATTTTAAGGCAGAGTCTATCATTGATACCACAGTCATCCGCAACTGATAGTTGGGTTTTATGTTGCCTAGCACAATGAAATTTACAAATATTACCTTTAATGTAGTCACTGGTTTCTCCATCTCGCCATCATATTCCTCCTCTGAGCTTGATTCATACTCATGTACACTTGTCTTTAAATTAGACTTCATTTTTTTGGCTTTGACAATAATCTTCCCCATCAGAGTTTCAGGGGAAGGGAGAAACTCCAGGTTCTCATCCACAGGATCTGTGTACAGTTGCTCTGAAAAAAAAACAATAACTTGTAAACAAGCTGTGGCATGACACCTGCCTATGGCTGTGAAAATAGTCGAATGATGTGTTTTACTATTTTCAAGTCGAATGAATTGCAACAAGTGGTTTTTACCATGAAATGTACAATGCATCTGTATGTGAGATAGAATGGAAAGTATCATTTGGCTTTTTTCGAGGATCAGATCTGGAACCTTAGAATGCCATTAATTTTTGGTAAGAAATATCTTAAGCTTAGCAAAACAAGTCAATAAAATTAATATGTCACTTTTCAGAATAACTGATAAACCAGAGGTACTGTAATAAGTGGAAGTTCATAATTTGATTTTTAGTTATTATTTTTTAATTTGCTAGAGGTTGATTAGGATATCTTGGTCAGATTCACTTTTAATGCTGTGTACTCAATAAACTTATTGTTTTTTTTTTTGTTATGTTTTATGTGGGTTTTTTTCACTTGCAATTTGAAATAATTTGAAACCCAAAATTTGCTGCTTCGCAAATTTGCCACCCTGGGCTATAGGCTCATTGGAATTTGCCACTGATGGGCTTTTAATATTTCCATACATTAAATAAAAATAGTAATTTTGATATATTCATAATTAAGACTTTAAACTATCCATAATTCATAGGTTTAAATATTCTTTCTTTAACTCTAATTTAATATTTACTTTGGGATTATGACTAAAGAATAAATAACTAAGCTTATAAATATTTTTTAAAGTATATTTACAGTGAAGTCAAAAGAAAAATTATAATCAGTAGAGAAAGGTAAAGCTTGGACACTTATTAGTAGTTAAAGCCAGTTAAAAGGCAACTTAAAACATATACAGGATAACACATATGAAATATAAAAATCAACTATGATTTCAAATAACTTTACAGTTAGTTTAAAACTACAATTTGAATATAAGTTCTTATGTTATATAAATTAAGGTGGGATGGAAGAGGACTTGAGAAAAGGCCAGTTTTTATGGCAAAACTTTTTTTTTGGCCAAAATTAATCAATTATTGCTATAGTAAAAATGGTTTTGCCATAAAAACTGCATAATCGCTGGCTTTTTCTCACGTACCCTTACATCCTACCTTAAGAAGTAATATAGAAAGACTATTTTTTCCAGAGAGAGCTCACATTTAAGATATTGGAGCAATAATGTGCTATTTCATAACAACAATAACTATATATATATTTAGCTATACATATAAATGAGAGTTGGGTCAGGTCCACTATTTTATAAATCAAAATCTCGAATTCGAATTCCCAATTTATCTTTGAATCTCAAATCTGGATCTTATTAAAATCTTAAAATTATGAACATAAGATGAAATATATGTAGTAGAATTTATAAAAAATACAAATAGTAACAAAGTTAAAATTATTTCTTAAAATCCATTCGTTATAACATTCATATATTCAGTTAAGTGTTAAATTAATGGTCTGGGGCCTGGTTGTTAAGTTCATCCCATAATTATATTTGGTTCTGAACCTCCAATAAGCAGTATAATAGCTGTAAAACAAATTTCAATTGGAAATATGAAAGAAAAATTTGTTTTTTAAGGATTTGAGTCTTGAATTTGAAATTTTTCGAATCCTCAATTCTTTAATATCTCCAAAGATTCAAAGGATTTGAGGGTATAATCTTTAATATAAATATAATATATTTAAGCTTGTATTATAATATAGTAAATCTTGTCTTTCGGCTAAAGTACAACTCTTTTACTACAAATGGAAACGCTTCTGAGTATTTTTCACTAGAGTTGATAAACTCAACTATTCACCTTGTCTTTTATTACCGCATCTCACTATCCACTTTGTGTTACACGCTCTTATCAATCTTAAATAATTCAGAACCACCTAGACCTTATTTTCCCTCACATCTCTAACTCCAGTCTTACCTCCCAGAACCTCCGCCAAGTGTCTGGCCAGCACCTCCTGTTGCTTCTCACTGCAGTGGTTCTCCAATGACAGGATCACGGGGTACGACGACACATGGAATGCATATGGTTTGATCGCGTCAACTATAATATCTCGAAACAATATTTTAGTTGTTAGCGTGTAGCCGTGGTACACAATAGGGTCATCCTCGGGGCCATCCCAACAGTCCACTAAAACATTTTTTTTTTAAATAATGTAAATATTAGTATGTAAAATGTACTAAAATAGAAACTAGAAACATGCTGTATTGGGGTACACTATTTTAATGTAAAATATGTTGTTTTTCCCCAACTTCTCCAGCTCGTTCTATTCGGAAGCTAAAATTGCAAATTTAAATTCGATTCAATAAACAATGTTTGGTTGTATATCTCTGAATCACCATAGCCAAGGAAGTTTTCAACAAGAAGCGGTTTCTTCTGACCAGCAAGATGAGTTTGGAACTGAGGAAGAAACTTATGAAATGCTACATTTGTAGCATCAACTTGGACTCTTAAAAAGATGGAAAAGAAATGCTTGGATTGCTTTGGAATGTGGTGCTGAAGAAGACATGAGAAGATCAGGCGGACAAACAGAGTGACAAATGATCAAGTCCTAATAAGAGTGGGTGAGAAGAGAACCATTTTTGATGTTATTCTTAGGTACAAAGGAAACTGGTTCAAACACATTCTCAGGATGAACTTACTTTTGTATGATGCCATATAAAGAAAGGTTGGGGGAAAGAGTAGCCTAGAAAGGAGGAAAATTCAAATATTGGATGACTTGAAGGAAGAAGAAAATTCTGGGAGCTGAAAGAGGAGGCAGAGGACAGGCCGCATTGGCGTCCCAAGTTCGATGACAAAAGGGATGGACCTGTTGTAAGACATAACATATAATAATCTTTATCAATCATGATCATCTCTAATTATTAGGCCACAAGCAATGTCTCTAAAGGCATTTTCAAAGAACTCTTCAAAACCACATGGTTTACTATATTTTATATATATAATGGTGTATGTGGACATGGAGTATTTGTGATACTGGTCACTTCTAAAAATGTTCTGCTAACATAGTTTTTATTTGATAAATATTGCTTCTAACACATTAATCAACCCTTTATAGGATTTTGTTGTTATTAATTCTGGTATAAGCCAATTTTTAAATATTGTTTAGGTATTTGTTTCCATCAATGTAATAAAAATAAAATATCTGCACATACAACAAAATCTTTGGTCTCCGAAACATTCTAAAATAAACCTATTGTGCTATTTCTCTAAGTTATTGATACAAACAAGTTAAACAAAATAAATTTTACGACACAATTGTACAAACTTTCTTACATAGTGTATTGCAGGTTGGAAAGAAAATTTCAAACATGTAATTTGTAAACTATCCTTAAATGATTTATAATGGTAAAAATAAACATATATTCTTATTTATCATGAAAAATTATTCAAACATCCATTTTTAACGCATTCTAATGGGCCATTTATGAATTTTTTTAATTTTCTAAATTATTTAAAAGTAAACCATATTTTAGTTTGTTTTAGAAAAACAACGAATATTATTTATTAACATGTAATAATAATAATAATAATAATAATAATAATAATAATAATACTTGGCTCCGAGTTTTACTACACTCAAGTACTAATTATGCTAATGGGCTGGGAGTTGGGAAGGTTGAATAAGCATTACCGTGGAGGGAGAGTGGAAAAACATTTAGGGAAAATCACCCCCAGTTCACCCGAACAAGATTTGAACCTCAATGTTCCGTCTACCTCAATTCAAAACTAGCGTGTTAGCTAACTATGCCACCGAGGTGGGTTATTCTAATGTTAAAATAGTCTCAAAATTTCAATTTTGAACAAAATTGTTAAGAGCCATTTTCAAATATTTTGCAATTAAAAACAACACTCATCAGTACTACCTTTAGTTCAATGGTTAGGATCAAAATAAAATAAAAACTCCCGAGTTATTACCATATAACATCTAAATATTAAGTTTGAACAGAATCCATCAAACCATTTAATATCTGTGGCCATGGATAGACAGACAGACAGACAGAGACAGAACTGTAAAATTCACTTCACTGGGTTCAGACATACATAAAACGTAAAGATTCATCATAGTCACAAGGTCAAACATTTTCACAATTAAAATTTGTCAAAATTATATATATATTCTCTTTCTTTAAGATTAAAGGTAAATTGCTTTAACTCCTTAAGTGGAGCATAAGGCGTCAACAAAGCTTCATCATTCGAGTATATTCTCTGCTACACTTTTAAGTTCTTACCATGACTTTCAGAGTTTTCTTCCGTCTTTATTGATGGTCCTACACCACCTTGGCCTACCCCAGCATCAGTGCATTGTGGTTTCCAATCCAGAGCTTCTTTCAAGACGTTATACTAGTATCTCACCACTTGCCCCATCTGATCTCCAATTGAATGGGCTTCTGGTTGGTTTTGTTTCACCACTATTAATTTGACACTACGTTAGCCCATCAGCCCACCATAGGCCAATATGTTCCTCAGGCATCTGTTGATAAACGTCTGCAATTTCTGCATCAGGCGTCTTAATGGTTTTTCATGTGTCACATCTGTAGAGAAGCAGTGACTTTACATTGCAAGATCTGCAGTTTGGCCTTTAATCTTACCTCTCTTGATCTCCATATGGGTCTTAATCTGATAAATACTCCTTTGGCCTTATTGATTCGCCTCGTCATTTTACCTCTCTTGATCTCCATATTGGTCTTAATCTGATAAATACTCCTTTGGCCTTATTGATTCGCCTCGTCATGTCTTCCTCTGTCTCTCCCTACACAATGATGATGCTTCCTAGATAGAAGAACTTTTCTACCTCCTAAATGGCTTGATTATTGATGTTAAATTGAATGGTTTTGTGATTTTAGAGTCTCATCACTTTCATTTTCTTAATGTTGAACCTTAAACCAACTTGTTGTGCTTTGACAGATATATCATTGAAATCTGCATCCAGGTTCTTGAAGCTGTGATTGAGCACACATAGTTTCTCTATATCGTCCAGATCTTTCAATCGTTTGTTGGGCATTACTTTCAGACATTACCAGGTACAAGACTACATGGAATAGTGTTGGCGAGTGCAGACACCCAGATTCACTCTTGACTCTACCACTAATGGCTCAGCTAATACTCCTTGGGCCTTGAGTCTCTACTTAGCATGTAAAGTTGACATACATTGCTTGAAGAATATAACTAACTAAATATAATTCAAACTTGGTACAGTAACAATTAAATTAACTACTAAAGTTGGTCGAAGAGCAGTTAAGCTTTATGTTAAAAGATTACAGCAGTCAACTTAAAAACTTAAAATTGGTTTAGCAAGTTGCCACAGGATCCTATTGGATGAGCCACTGGTGTTACATATCAATACTACTTATTTTTGTAATTAAAATAACCAAACTATTCATACTATATTATTTTTGTGTTTATACTGTTCATAGTTATTTTTGTGATAACAGTACAACAACAGTGTTCATATTGTGCTTAGGTGTTGCATATGTTAAATAGTTAGTTATATACATTTATTGGAGGCCTTCATGCATTTGCAAGCTAAATAAAGGTTATGCTTCAATTGTTGACTTTCGTTAGTGCTCTTGTTTCTAGTCTGTCAAAATAGTGAGGCATTGCTGTAGAGAATCTTTGACATTACTGAAATCCTTTAGCACTGGTTACTCAACTCCAAACCTGTGTATCTCTAGCTGGCCAGGATTACCATTAGAGGGCGGACCTCAGCCACTAATAGTCAAGAGAATGTGAGTGTCTAATAAACAAACTATCTCAAGGAATACTCACATTCAACACACCTGCAACCTCTCTTGAGAGCATCTATATAACCTTCCACACTGCTTTCTCCGCTGAGCTGTCCTCCAGTCAAATATCTACAACAAACATCAACATTTTTAATAAAGTATGACTGTTGAATATCTACTTCATTTTTATGTTACCTATTTTCTAATTTATAATATATAAAATATTGTGCACTTTATAATATCATATTTATTCCTCATAATCAAAGTGTTTTGTTTATTATATGATTATTATATATTCTATTGTTTTTGGTGGTGCTTTAATATGTGCATTTTTTATTTTAATAACTCTCTCTCTCTCACTTGAAATATTATGTTTTAAAGATATTAAAACTGATTCTCTGGACTTTTTTTTATAACGCCTAATGTTCAGTATCTTGCTAAAACAAAGATCTTTTGATGAAATTATGTCAACATGAGCCATACATACATATTTCTAATATTAATGTGCTCAAAATTGTATGTAGACGTATTTGACAATTTTTTTACTTTAAAAGGCTTAGCATACTAAGATTGCTATTGTTAATTTGACTTTTACCAAGAGACAAATTTTGAACAATATATTTTTCTCTTGCCATATTTTATTTAATTCTAGGCAAAACTAATTTAAAAAAAACTGTTAATATAGGCTATTTTAACTATTTTTTCCCCTGATTTATTTTAGCACTTTCTGAACGGACTGATTATATCAGTGCATGACTTAAATTATCTTAAATCTAGAACATACAAAACATCCAGACCCCAGCCATTAAGTCATCACTGTGAAAGGGTGAACCCCCATTTTACCAATGAATAATGTTTCGGCCATGCCAGGAATCAAACCTGTGGCTCTTAGCTTAGTAGATAGACATGCTCCCAATTGAGCGAAGGTGTCGGACTATATAATATATATTAGCTATCAAAAAGTGGTTTAGAATATTTTAGTAACCCAACTCCATGGTATGAGCTTGCAAGCGAGCTCTGCTGATCGAGCATCCGCTACCGTTAGTGATGATTATGCCTACATTTGTGGATAGAGGGTCTCATGCGTTCAGCACATTGATCCCTGTGGCTGTTAATCTCAGTTTTCTAGACCGGAGCCGCTGGTTCTTCATTCGTTCCAGAACCACTGCTTCACAGATAAATGTTGGACATACCAGGAATTGAACCCGAGACCTTTTGTTGATCTGTAGCAAGAAATTCTGACCACTAGAACACAGTAGTCCAACCATGACTTAATCCCCAAAGCTGAACTTGGACTGTTTCTACTATGTAACAACTGCTTCGGTGGCTGCATGCTCTTAAGGAGTCACTCTCACAATAGGCTAGAATGTAAATTGAGAAGATGTCAGAATCACATTTTATCCACCCAAATGCGGGTATTTTTCCTCTAAATTACATCTTCCTCTTGACTTACCCATCAAGGATGTAGTAAACCGAATGGGTAGTAAGACTTTGTTCACACACACAAAAAAAGTAACAAGCAAATTTTATGGTAAAACAATAATTCGAAGCCAAAGAAAGTCTGTTACGTGTTGTGTGATGATGCAATGTAGTAGTGAGCCAGAGGTTGGGACATGTCCTGGTAGATCACAGCATGGTCTGAATTGAAGATTTCAAATTCTTGGGACATTAGCATGTTGGTAAAACCTAGGGGGAAAC
>CABFOW010005397.1:15672-43121 GCA_902141385.1 Timema californicum | reverse complement strand
GGGTAATTTTTTGTTTTAAAATACATAATTTTTCTATTAATATTAAAACATTTAGGCCCATGTAGGCCTACTGTCCATATTTATTACTTTTATTGTGAGGGACTTTTTTGTGTGTTTAAATTACAACTGTGTTAATAAAAAAAATATTTTAAGTCATCTTTTTACTATTGTAATTATTTGTGTAAACTAGCATTATTATTATTAACGTTATTATAAATTAAAATCTTAATTAGTTAAAATTATTGAGGTTATACTTGAAGAGCCTCATTAAAACCAATACCCCCTCCAACAACTATCTAATGGCAGGTGTTTTTAGGATGCAAAACTACAAAATTTGTTTAATATTCTCCTTTGGATTAAACTCTAGCTCTCTTGGTCAGACGCGCACATTATTCAAGCTTTAAAGCATTCTATTTCGACAGTTTTCTTTCTTAGGCACGAATAATTGTAATGAAATTGTAGATCAATATTATCCCTACGCAGAAAGCCATTGTATTTACGAAATAGCATAATGATATAGGCCTAATTCAGTACTCGTGTTTTAGATGAAATTCGAACCCTAAAATAATAATAATATATTATGAGAAACTCAATCTTCAATCTTCAAACTTGAAAATTACATTTCATCACGTAGACCAGTAACTTTAATTCACATTGAATTTATTGCGTATTTCAAAGTAGTCTCATATTATTGCCATCTAGTATCAAACATTAAAACTAATTTCATATGTGACAGGCCTGCCATCTTTAGGTGAAAAGTAAGAACAAGCCGACATCTATTAGCCATTATACAAACTAACACACACAATGTTTTAAATACGTAGCATCTAGATTGAAGATGTCACTAATAAAACCTTAAATAGCCCGTTGTAACAATTTTTTCTAACGCTTTTTTAGAGTAAATAAATTATTAGAATACTATGCCATTTTTTAATTTCATATAATATGTCCAATATGATTGATTATATTCTTTGTTTTATACAACATTTTTTACTACTAGTTAATTGATTTTTATGGTTAAACTATTATCATTATGCCCTAAGTTTCACAATTCCAGTTGTTTTAATGGAAGGAAAAGGCATAAAAGAAAAAAAGTACCTATTTAATTACTGAGCACATAAACAAGCATATATAATATATAGACAATTATTTATAAAAATAAGTTATGAAAACTCTGCCATCAAATTTGTAGATTAGAAAAAATTATATTAATAAATATTATTAGGCCCTATCAAATTTAATAATTCCCACAACAACAATTTATATTTAATATAAGTGGTACAACACAATCACAAAAACTTCCTCATTTTGTGTATTATGGCTTCAATGATAATTTACAAAAAAAGTTTTTAGTAAACTACCCTTAGGCACGTCCAGAAAGTAAGAGTGCTTGATTTTTCTATTTTAAAACAAAATTACAGGATTTTGTTGGTATGTATGTCAGTTATTTCTCAACGTAGTCGCCTTCCCGTTCTATGCAGGTTGTGAGCCGTGGCACAAGCTTTTTGATGCCCTCCTCAAAGAATTCTCTCACCATCTTCCTTCTTCCAGTTCAGGACCTCTTGTTTCACCTCCTCGTCAGTTGAAAAAATGTGAGTCTTGAGGGAGTGGAAAATATGAAAGTCTGAAGGCGCCAAGTCGGGGGAGTTTGCGGGGTGGTTCAAAATGTCACAACCCAATGAATCCAAAAGCGCCTTAGTGGCGTTGGCCGTGTGCGGGCGGGCGTTGTTTTGCAACAAGCGCACTCCCTTCGTCAACATTCCCCTCCGTTTATTTTGAATTGCTCTCTTGAGCTTTTTTAGGGTCTCACAGTATCGTGCTGCATTAATCGTCTCCCCCTCAGGCAGAAATTCGATCAAAATGATCACTTTTCGGTCCCAAAACATAGTGGCCATGATTTTTTTGCCCGAAATTGAGGTTTTGAATTCTTTAGAAGATGGGGAACTGGTGTTCCGCAACTGTGATGACTGTCTTTTTGTCTCAGGAGTGTAATGAGCGACCCAGGTTTCATCTCCAGTCACAATCGGGCTCAGAAAATCCTCACCTGGCAATTCAAATTGCTCAAGGAACTCGCGAGCGCTAGCGACCCGATTCACTTTGTGCTGCTCTGTCAGTTGTTTTGGGACCCATCTTGTGCACAATTTTAGGAATCCCAGGATCTCTATAATTGTTTTGTGTAAGAGAGATCTGGAGAGTTGTGGAAACATCGCAGAAATTTCATCCACTGTCAATCGGCGGTCTTCACGAACAGTTTTCTCGATTTTTTGCACCAACTCATCGGTAAAAATGGAAGGCCTTCCACACCTCTGATCGTCATGAACATTCATTCTGCCTTCATTAAACTCACGACACCACTTAAACACGTTCGTTCGGTTCATAACACCTTCGCCATAAACAGTTTTGATCTGTGAAAAAATTTCAGTCGGTGTTTTTCCTTCAGCGAGAAGGAACCTGATGACAGCGCACACCTCGCACTTGGCGGGATTTCTTATCGACATACTTCACACAAACGGACACTACAAGGTGAGTTTTCATACTAATGAGGTATGCCTGTGCTCGTTGTGTTCATAAGAACCCCCACTACCACTCAGTGTTGCCAACCTTGGAAAACCCATTCTCACAGCACTAGAGGGCAACCAGTACTTTTACTTTCTGGACGTGTCTCGTATGTTTTCTTAATAAAAACAAGCACATCATCTTGTTATTCCCAATAATATATTTTATATATAAATTCTAGTCACATTGTTCAGATATATTTCACAAAATTTAAATTTCAAATATATATTTGTAAATTACCATCAAATTATTTGTTTATTTGTAAAAATCTACTCAAAACTGAAATTGCCCCCTCGCCTTCCCCCCTAAAAACAAGTATAGAGCTTAATTTGTCATGTCCGTGTCAAACACTCCACAGATATACATTTCAAGCAAAATCATTATAACAATTTTTAAATTTTCAAAAATCACTCATCAGCAATGAATTTTTACCCAAAATTAAGTAAACAATATTATTTTTCATTATCAAACATTTCCAACATACCCATTTGGATTCAAATCGTTTGAGTCACATTAAAAATGTTTCCAGTTTTTGAAATATATTCAAAAGTAAACTACTCATATGACATATGATTTTTACCCCCCAAAAAATATGCATTGCTATTTGTCATAATTAGGGGGCGGATTTTGCCCTAAATGCCTTTTTAAATCCTATGCTTTGAAAAGTAGACTTTTGAGGTATAAGTTTATTTTCGACTATTGCGAAGATAATGTGATAACTTTTATAGTGCCTATAAATTCCTATTTCTGTGTTTAGTGTCTATTTTACAAATAGGAGCTTTAAAGTGCCCTTTTTTTATATCTTTCTCTTCCTCCCGCCTCTTTTTTTTCTTTCTAAATACTTGCAGATACCTCCCCCCCCCTTCACTCTTTAAGTCACTCCACATGGATACTCGTGTTACGTAGAAAAATCAAATGTGTCCAATGGCCTGATACGTTCAATCGGGTCAGACTGGCGACGAAGATTTTCAACTAGCTCACAGCAGTGTCAGTTCATTCAGTGGCTATGTATATTACACTGTTAACTGACCGCTGTGGCAGATATGTTGCAAATGTTGTGATTGGAAAACTAGACTCTACGGGTCCTGGGAAACCTCACTTGGTTGTTTCAAAGATGCTTGAGGCAACCAACAGCTCGACAATTGCCATAGTTGTCCGTGATGCTTTGCGTAAGTATATAACTTAATTTCACAAGATATAATGTGTTAATTTAATGATTTGCGGTGTTATTCCTGTAATAATGAGAATTATAAACCAGTTAATTTGTTTATATTAGGTGTCCTGTGACCATCATAAAACAACAATGAAAGGTTTTCGGTGCTGCTGACAGACAGTGGGGCCTACATGTTGAAAGTATCTGCAAACTTAAAAGTATTTTATACCAAGTTAATTCACGTCACTTGTCTGGCGCGTGCTGTTCATAGGTGTTGCAGAAGATATTAGATCACATTTTACAAATGTTAACACTATCATTTCTACAGTCAAGAAAGTGTTTTTGAATACTCCATGACGAATCTTCTCATTTAAGGCCACCCTGCCCGACACACCCTTGCCACAACAGCCAGTGTTAATGCATTGCAGTACATGATTTCATGCTGCGTTGTACTATTCATATTACCTGGGTGACAGTCAAAAGATATTATACAATACACTATATTTAGGGGTGTTCACTAATTAACATTTCAGTTAGCGCTTACCACTAGTTTTATTTATTTCACCTGTCCGTGCACATTTATTGAAACATATTTTAAATTTAATGGTTATACTTGTAGAACACAATATATTGAAAGAATGGTGAGTTTTGATATATCAACTGTTTTGCTTGTAGGTAGTCCAAACATTTGACGAGGAACAAGCTGTCACCATTACAGAAGCGAGTGCTGTCATCTCCTGCTCAAGTGTCAGTGCAGATCTAGCATACGTAAAAAGCAATTTTTGGAAAAGAGGGATTTTTCTCTTGTGAAGGCTGTGAAGATAGTGCAGGGAATAGAAGAAAACCTGAATCAAGATTCTGGCTCAGTTGGCACAGCCATCGTCGACAAATTTAACAGAGTATTGCAGCAAAACCTTGGGTGGAAACTGATGGCAAGTATTGCGGACATCTTATAAGGACAAACTAAATCACTCCCAGAAGTCAAGCTTAGCCCTGCTGAAATAGCGTGTCTGAAGTTTTGCCCGATGACTTCATGTGAAGTTGAGAGAAGTTTCTCACAGTATAAAAACATTTTGTCAGACAACAAAACAAAATTTACATCTGAAAATCTTGAGAAGTATTTGGTAATTAACTTTAATGGTAATTAATTTGTGTTTATGGAAAGTGTATGCTAAATTTTAAGAATTAATAATAAAAAATGTTGAGTGTTTTGTTTCATTTTTTCATTACTATGCCTATTTATGTGCTTATTTTTTCTTTATAGTGCCTATTTATTGCCTTATTTTACTTTATAATGCCTATTTATGTGCCTATTTTTAAGATTGTTAGTGCCTATTTGCTTGCCTTTATTTAAATTTTCAGTGCCTATAAATCCACCCCCTAGTCATAGTACACAATTTCCAGATACACATTTTAAACACAATCGTAAGAGCCATTTTCGAAAAATTTGAAAGTAAAAAAAATTATTCATCAGTAAACTACCCTTATTGAAGGGCTATGGTAAAAAATACTTTTGTGGTATAGCCCTATAAAATCTAAATACCAAGTTTAAAGAAAATCCATCAAAATGTTTGAGATCTGTGACCAGGAAACAAAAGAATGCATAACTGATAGGCATACAGACAGAAAGACATGGGGACATTGGGACATGGGAGAACATTTAATGTTATCCTTTTGCTGACAGATAAGTCAGAATCAATATTGATTTTTTTTTTACCAGCGTAAGCACTGGGTTATTTATTTTGTTTCTGCTGATTTACAATATAGCAACTAAAATGTGGGACTATGTACTTTAAAAATAATAATAATAAATGGAAGGGTTTCATCCAATTTTTCAACATCTTGTGAAATTTACCAAATTCACAAAGCACACAGGAGGAAGTAAAACAAACCGGGACCTGTTCAGTGCCCAGACAGCAGCATCTCCTGTAAACATTAACCTAATGGCTCTCACACAAATATTTTTGTTTTATCTTAACACCTCAAATAGATATTTAAAGAGGTTTCCCTTTGTTTTACCACCCACTTTACCTCTGTTTTATCCTTAAAATCTTTTCCTTTGAACACTACTATCCACCCCAACTTATTTATAAGTTTAATAACCGCAACATCTCGACCCTAAGATGGGCACCGACTAGGAAGAGGGTAGTCAAATATATCCAATATATCACAGTCAAATATTAATTTATTCAACAGCTACAAAATAGTGCGGTAGCTCATGGACCTCCTCCCATACCAGACCATACAGAATTCTTAGTAATGTTTTTGTACTATGTTACTCATAAATCATAATTCCTGTATGATAATTAATGTAATGGCAATACTAGTGACATAAACAACTTGAAAAATTAAAATTACACCTTTAAATTACAATATCACACACATAATCGACATACTTACATTTACATAGTTTCATGTTGTTAAAGTGTGAATTCGCTAAAAAGAACATTTATTTCATAAGGAATACAACTAGGGCACAATAAACATGTACTCCAGCTCGGATTGCAAGTGGTTAGCATCAAACCCCAGCCTCAAACCTTAGAGTATGTTGTGCTAATCTTTTACCTAATCCTGCTGGTGATACAATTACCCATAAAGAGTTCACTTTTTCACTTTTATTGTATTCTTTTTGTTTTTGTTGGCACTGCATCTTACTACCTGTTTGGGTTATATGCATATGTACTATTTACGCTAATTGTTTTAGGGATTAGGAAAGTATATTAATATGAAGTGTATACTTCATTCACGGTAGGAATTGCTCTCTCAAAGGTCTTTTTTCCTATCAATATCCTACTATATACTATATTTCTGGTAGGGAAAAAGGCCTTTCAGAAAACAATTCCTACACTGAACAGACTTTACCCACATTTGGGTGTAAAGAGAGTGGAAAACCATTTTGTAAAAAACTCAGTACACCTGATTAAGATTCGAACCATGGTTTTCCCTCATTGGCAGTCTAGTATACTGCGAAAGTAGCACGTTAGACCACGCAATCACATTGTATTCATATTGTTATAACCTGCTTCCGGTGGTCACACGCTTATTGACGTACAATAAAAGATAAGGATAGTTAGTAATTACCAAGTATTCAATTATTATAAGGAAAAAGAATAACTCATCTACAATGTATTTTATATTATCTTCCCTATAGAAGAGTGCTAGATGAGACTACAAGTTGTATTAGGGAATACTATACTCGTACATTAAAATTTCAACTCTGGATAAAAATTCTCCAACTAAACCTCAAGGAAAAATGCACCTGATTATCTAACTCACACTGATGGACACACACACAGAGGTGTTACTCTCGTCCTGTCGCGTTTGCTATTTTCAGGCAGGTAAGGATTCAAAGCTCGACTAGGTGTACTGAGGGTGGTATTTTCCTAAAATTGTTTGCCAATCTCTCTCCACACAAAGTATGTATTTGTTATTAGAGCTACAACAGAATGAGTGCCAACCACAACTGAACTAGATTGAGAAATTAGTCGTGTTTAACGTGACAACAAATGAGTACAACAGATTTCTTTTCTGGCAAAACTGAAAGTGTACCCTGCGAGTCACAATGATTAACGTGAGTGTGAAATACATTGTTTTGCTTCACTAACCGGATCTTGGCAGGCCTCCAATCATTCAGAAATATCAAACAAGCGAGATATTCCATGAATACGTAATGAGCTAATACAATGAAACCAGTGGGGTTGGCTCAGTGGCTACACCTTGTCTCTTTGAACTTGAAGGGCGGGGTATGAATCAGGCATATAGCTGGTGAGGGAGGTAGTGAAAGGAGGGATGGAGGGTCCTGGGAGTATAGACTCTCCCCATCCCAGCCCTTCCCCCCTCACCCTTTTGCCTCAAACATGAAAGTGAAACTAATACTTTAATTTAATTAAAATTAAAATGCACCTCTTCCAATACAATGAAAAATATGGTATTATTGAGAAATAAATTATTATAATATAATTTATGTATTATTGTAATTTATGCTGCAACCAACGTTAGCAGTCGTCTGAATCACGCAGATGTCCAAAGCATTGCATGTTGACTGCAGCCGGCTATTTGCGTAGCCTGTGTGCCAACGTTTCAATTTAATAAGTGCAATACAAAACTGTCAGGTACAGTCCAATTTCCAATTTTTATAGCAGGTCTCTTTACCCAACAGCTAAAACAATTACGCACAAGATCTACTCTCACATATCCATATGTCAAGTCATGTGATCTGCAGCTGTCACTTTTGATAGATATAATATTAGATAACACTAATAATATAGTAAAATGTTCTTATCACTGTTGAGCTAAAATAAGTATGTTTGTTGGGTTGTATGAGTGATACTCTTCCTCGCCCATATTGGGGATTCACCTTTCTCCCTGTGGTTTCCCATACTCTCTCAAAGTGGATTGAGCGGTTCGTTATTCAGCCTCCTCATCCGGTCCTTTTAGAGTAAACATTGTGAGCTTTTAGCACCAAACTGTCACAAGAAGCAAATCCACGCGCACACCCCCTTCCCCGTCCTTGATATTTAAAAAAAATTAGTATTAACAATAGTAATTAAAAAATTAAAACTAATTAAATCAATGTTATAGTCACTACTAGTTTTACTGTAATGTATCTCACTAGACGTTGCTTTGTGTGTCAATCAATGTAAATAATTTATTTACATTTTAACACATAATTTACTTAACATAAATTAACTAAAAGTGAGAAAACATAAATAAATGATAGATTTGAATGCGCTTTTTTTTTAATTTCCCAATTAATTTCTAAATTACTCTCAAATTTACTCTAAAATTTTGAAGAATTTTTCCATCAAAATTTCCCAAGGGAGAGATTCTCCCCCCCATCCCACTCATAACTTGACCCTGACTTGTACTAGATCGTTATAATTAAAACATACAGATTGAAATGTCCTTATTGTCAAATGGTTCAGGAGAGTGCCTGAAGGTTCGGAAGATCCTTGTTTGATCTGAGGCATGAGATCAAGCTGAAGGATTTAGTTTGTGTCTGTTCATACTCGTACATAAATATTAAACTCCTTACACTAGAGATGGCTGTTTAGTGTAAAGTGTTGCTATCCTATAAGCGAGTTTGTAAGTCATATGTTGATATAACCATGTTTAAATTACAAACATTTTAATAGATGACATTTTACTACCATTAATGAGTTGTATTAATTTTTTAGTTTTGACTTTTTATCATTAACAATATACAAGGTAGATGAATGTTAAGGAATTTACTGGAAAGAGGATTGAAAACCACTAGGAAAACATATCATAAGCCCTGTCAAAGCTCAGTCCCAGACTATCGGTCATAGTCCAGGATGTAAACCACTACGACAATCCTACTGGTAAATTTCCTATGCTCTCAGAAAATCGTTAGTTGTTTATTTGGTTTTTGAAGCTGAAGGTAATTGAAGATTGTTCCATAATGCAAAAATTAATTATAAAAAATAAATATCTATCTACTCGAATGATATTACTGTTTTACAGGTGATTGACGCAAGTGGGGTTATTAGCACCGATATTGTACTTAAGACAGAGCTCTGAGTGACCCATATCTCATCTGTTTTGGAAATATATGAAAACTAATATTTGAGTGGAGCAGGATTAAAACCATAGTCTTTGTTTATGTCTGTTGAAATGCCATGCTCTCAATACTTTAAAACATGGCTGAGGCTATGGATGTGGCTATAATAATACTTAACAACTATAATAGCTTAGATAAATGCCTCATGATATGTGCATTCACATTCATATGATTGTCACTGTACAATAGGCACCATAGAGCCCTCCCTACTCGAAGGTGACTTCGGTACCTGATAGCTCGCGATCTTAATTGAATACTCATTTGTAGGTGACGATTTCTACACGTCCATCACAGACTCTGCCTTAAAATATGAGTGAAGAATGACCTTGGGCATGGGACGACTCCTGGATAGCTCAGCGGTTAGAACATTGTGAACTAAGCTAAAGTCCCAGGTTCGATTACTGTGTCCAGGTGTTATTTTTTAATTTAAATAACAAAATCAAATAGTCTTAAACTGCAATAATTTGAAATATTTTAACATGCATTATCCCACTCTAAAACTGTAAGAGCTCACACAACTAATATTTAGCAAATGAACGCTTTGTAAATCATATAATTAAAAACAATTTTAGGCCTTGTTCATTTGGAGAGATTAAATCACCGTGCAAGTTTGATAGCCATTGAAGATTTGTCAACAGTGTAAATGTTTGGGTGTAGGATTGGTGGTGGGAGCAGGAGGAGGGAAGGAGAAGATATTTGGCTGTTTATAAACAAGCGAGTGAGCAGATACTCCAGCAGTGGTAGGTGAACACTTCATCCATAAGTGACGTTCAACGCTATCAAAAATGAGAGTTTTGGTGAGTATAGCTCTTCGTTCAAAGATCCAAGAGGAACAATAAGAAAGGAAGACTCAATAGAGTGCCAGGAAAATGTTATGGACTTGTTTTAGTGATTTTTTTATTGCTCCTTACTAGCCATTGGGGTTGTATGCATTTAGTGATTTAGCACCTCAATTAAAGATTATAACATGCATAAATGAGGAACATTTTACTATGATGAAAAATAGGACAATTTTCTTTACTTGATTTGGTGATATTATAAACACTTGTTTAGG
This sequence comes from Timema californicum, assembly GCA_902141385.1. Taxonomy (NCBI): domain Eukaryota; kingdom Metazoa; phylum Arthropoda; class Insecta; order Phasmatodea; family Timematidae; genus Timema; species Timema californicum. Next base: position 32,777 of record CABFOW010005397.1, on the reverse strand, counting down.
AATGGAACATGTACTTAGCTAAATATTTATATTTACAATGTAAATACTTCACATGTAGATAAAATATGTATTTATATACATTAAAATAAGTAACTACAGACAAAATATTTTATTTGTTAAAAATTTAAAATCAAATATGGAAAAATATTAAATTTGGTACTATGAATTTAATGTTTTCATTTAATAGAGGTATTTAATGTGCACTTTATAAACTGACTGATTACATAATCACACGTGAATTTCTATGATCGAGAGTGAAAGAGCCTACCAATTTTATCGGGAAAGGTATTTTAACATACCTTCCAGGGTTCTTTTACACGCCAAAATCGACACGGGACTGACGGCCTTACTTCCCCTCTGAAGATAGTTGTGATACGGATGTTTATCGTCCAAGAACAATCTGTTGACTGTGGCTGGGTTTGAACCTATGAGCTTTGTGTCCTGAGGCGACCACTTTACCCCTAAGACTACTGAGATCAACTGGTTCTAACAAAGGATAATTTCAGTTACACTTGTTATTTTCCTAAGCAAAGTTTGAGTATAGAGTGTATGAGTGAAGACAAAGTAGAAATTAAAAAAAAATATTAATCACATTTCTCAAATTACTTTCTAACAACAATGACCATCCCACCTAAGATGTTAAGACTTACAGTTCATTCGGTTGTCATTGATGGAGGTCTTTCAGGTTATAATCCCAGCGGGGTTCACTAGGGTTAAAGTTGGTTGTTTTAACATCCTCTTTCAAAGATAATTCGGTTGAATTGGATCCTTACTAATCCCCTCATATATACCCCGTAGAATAAGTTGTTAGTTGTCTTTTTATTGGACAAATGGATAAATAAATGTGTCATCACTTTATTAAATTACTAGCAGAAGTACCCAGTGTTGCCCGGGCAATGCTCTTCTTTGCTTCAAACAGACAGGAAAAAAAATTACCTTAATTTATGTTGCTACGGCCCAGTTTTTTATAGATTTTAAAAAATCTAGCTAAAAATGTAAAATTCTAGCATCGAGGTGCATGTTTTTGTTTTTTTGTACAGGGACTACTAATTTTAAATTTCGGCCAAATGCATGCGGTAATATCACACTATGCTCATGACAGACATACAAGTAAAGAAACATCATTTTATTAATAACCACTACAACTTATTTATTTTCCAACATTTTTTAATCCTCAAAAGTTCTCACTTTAGGTAGTTCATATATNTTTTTTTTTGCACAGGGACTACTAATTTTAAATTTCGGCCAAATGCATTCGGTAGATATCACACTATGCTCATGACAGACATACAAGTAAAGAAACTTCATTTTATTAATAACCACTACAACTTATTTATTTTCCAACATTTTTAGATAGTTCATATATACAACCAATTATGAAAAAAAAAAAAATGTGTGTGTGTTTGTTGCTTCAGTTAAAATACCCTTGGATATCAAGTTTGGAAAAAAAAGTACCAAACTATTTAGGCTTTATGAGCGTGCGCAAACACTTATACATATAGCGAAACATACATTAAAACAGTTTGCTTGGAAATAAATTTTAAGAATTAATTCTGAGTAAAAAAAAATGTATTCTCATCAAATCGCAAGATAACTTTTTACTTTCTTTCGACACCTTGGAGAAAAATTAATGTAATCGCCAAAAAAATTGAACTCGAGATTTTGATAGATGTCAACATTTCATGACCACCTGAAACCAAACAAGGGGTTTTTGCAATGCCGTCTGTCTGTCCGTCTGTCCATACCTCAGGCTAGAGCCAAAACTATTTTACCGATTGCTACCTAGGGTTTTTCTAAAGTTCCCCCAAGAGGTTTTTGGAATTAGATGTCCAACCCTAAATTTAAGGGTAGTTTACTGAAGGGGGAAAAAAGAAAAAATAGATTTTCCAAAAATTCGCTATAACAATTTTGATTATATTTTATATCTTGAAACTATGTAACATTATAAACACGATGGCAACTCTCATTTTCTCATGAAAATGATTTTGAGGGTACTCGGGGAAATTTTCCAAACATCATTATTTTTCTGCGACTATTTGAGATACAAAATAGCTTACCATTGTAAAGTTATAGTACTATTAAAGATAAAATCCTGAAATATATTTTTATAAAAGCAATCATTTCTACGTTACAAGCAAATATATATACTTTTTAATCCATGTCTGAAAATTAACTTTATTCTTATGTTCTTTGGTGGGCAAAGATGTTTCTCTTTTCTCAATTTTTCTGTAACAGTGTTCCTAGTTCCTAATACCATAGATTAAGTAACAATGTATATTATTTCACTCATGATCTTTGGTGTAATGTTTATAAAACAATGTATAGACCTATTATTTCATTTCACAAATCTTAGGAGCTTTTAGGAAATGACTATTTTAAGATAAAAGCAGGAGAAAGTCTGTGTGGTGCACCGTACCATTTGTTAACCATATTGGAACTGTGTCAAGTGTGTTAAAATATTGTTATTTTTAAATTATTTTTATACACTTATATTTTAGATCATGTGATCTGTAACCATCACTTTAGATGGATTATATAAATAGCTACGAATATCACGCACCGCGTCTCACCACCCATTCATGTTATACACATATATAATAGTTACACTAATGTATTAGGAATAGAGATGGTTAAATTTGGAGGATGTGTACCTGCATTTGCATGGAGGCAAAGTAAAAAACCATTCAGTATAAACTACCCTCAGTACACCCACCAGTAATTTGAACTCCTATCACCTCGTCTATTCTATTGTGAGAGTGACACCTTAAACCACGTGGTCAGGCTAGAGCCAGTGTTATCAATGCTGACAGCAAATATTAGTAGTTATAATATTATTTGTTGCTCCTAAACAGGTGTTCCTTCTACTGACAGTGACTGTGGTCATGGCGATAGATCCCCCAGGGAAACAGAAACGAGGTTTGACAGACCTGGGCTATGGTAGCAGTTACTCTGCACCTGTCTCCTACCACTATTCAGCACCACTAGGATACTCTACAGGCTACGAGGCCTCACCACTGCCGGCTCCTCGAGTCCCCATCACCAGACTCCTGTACTCGCCACCTTTGCCCAGGGTTGTGTACTTGCCACCCAGTGCAAGAGTGATCTATAGAACACCAACTGTTACCTATGCGAGGTTTCAATATTGGTAAAGATAACACATGATGGTGACAAAGGAAAACTTTAAAAGACAATGTTTTACTATGGAAAAACATGTTTTAATGAGCTGATTTTTTAAATGTGTTGTGTGTGTGTATATAAAGACCAATATATCCTTGTGTTACCCGCTTTGATGGCCACATGGTCTAAGGCGCTACTTCCACAGTCTACTGCCAATGACGGGGCTATTGAGATCGTGTTAGGGTGTACTGAGGGTGGTTTTTTCCAAAATGGTTTTCCATTCTCACTCCCTCCTAATGTAGGTACACTTCCTATAAATATAGCCTTAATCATCCATAAAACCATTAGTGTAATTAGTACATAAGCACACAACTCGAACAGGTAGTAAGATGTGGAGCTAAATAAAATGAAGTTTTATGTAAAGTGTGTTTAATAATTGAAGATGTTAATGTCAAACAATAAGAATAGGCATGAACATAATAAATAAAATTCACAACTTGTGAATATGATGAATGCCAGGCCTCCACCGTGGTTCGGATCCCACGTTAAACTGTAGGTCCTCCATTTCATCTCACAATCACCCTACCATTACACATTAGCGTGAGTGCGTATAACCCGAACGGGTAGTAAGACGCGGTGATAATAATAATAATAATAATAATAATAATAATAATAATACATAAAATTATATACAAACCGCATATAAATTATTTATTTTACATAATTTAAAGTAAGAGTAAAGACTAATAAATAAAACTAATCAATGTTGAATTCAGAGTTAGTAGTTAGAAGGAAAGTGCTAGGAGTTTCGGTGAGACTGATAGACTATGAGAACTGCGAAATATTTTGGAATATTAAAAAACAATATCATTGTTCTGAATGAGGAAATATTTATGAAAATAAACTCAATTTTTCAAATTTTAATTGGTTTGGAAAGTTTGCTGTTCATAAACATAATTGAATACTGGTATATTATTTTAATAATGATGGCCAAGATAAAGGAATCGAACCTGAGGGTTGTATGTGTTTTAGACAAGATAATGTTTTGGATAGATCCCTGGCAAAAGAATTTGTTAGCTAAATCATTTACCCAGAATTAATTCCAGCAACAAAGTATTAATTTTGAACATAAATTTAAATAAAATATTTTGCTGGGAAACTTGACTTAATGTTGGGTTTTTTAATTAAAAATACATGTTTACGCTTTTTATCAATTTGAAAAAAATACAATTTCAAAATGTAATGTTTTAGATACATTCATTATTTTATTTTGGACAATAGAAGATATAAAGGGCATTTTAAAAATATCCCACAAATTCATCAATGTTTCCTTTATACATTAATGTTATGAAATCATGGAAAGTCTTGATCAAAGTTTAATTTGAGTATGTATCAAGAGATTCTACTTTCAAAGTCAAAGTTTCACATATTTACCAAAGACTATTGAAGTTTAACTTCATGGTGTGGCCAATTTTATTATTAGACATTTAACACTAGGGCTATTAACAATGTAATCTATATCTCTCTAAAGATGTGGCCACATCCGTGTACTATTTGTGTCTGTAGCAAAGGACATACTTTAGACACCACATGAGCGCAACACTTGTAGTAACGTTGATAGTTATGCATCAGTTATGTAAAGAAATTCATAAAGAATGAAGCGTTTCACTATACTACTTACAAATATTTGAAAAGAAGGAAAGAAAAGAAAGTGGTGGGTTAATCCAATACATTTGCATAGACGCCGATAATATCATTTTTTCACTCAACTATGGGAAGACCATTTGAAATTTTATAGCTATTTTAGGATGTCTATATTAGAGAGCAGATATTTTTAATAATATATTTTCTGCTAATATTTCTCCTTTGAGATGCTACACTGCTCCAAAAAACTGAGCATGCTTGGTCTTAGGGGGCTGTCATGCGCACATGCTTAGTGCTTGTTAGACCAAGGTACTCACTCGGAACACAAAGAACAGATCATGGCAGCATGTTTCGAGCCTTGAGATGCTCAGAGAGAGATTCTCTTTCAACTGATGTCCAGAAGATATCTCCAGTGCATGGCGCATATCCTGGTCACAAGAAAACACGATAAGACTCATACACTTTTACAGGCCCTTTTAAACCTCTGCTACGGTTTTGTTTAACTTAATATCAAGGGTTTTAATAATGTAATGTAAACCCTTCTACAGTGGATGAATGGTCTAAGGTGCTACTCTTGTGTTATACTGGCCTGTTGATGATGGGGAAATCACGGTTAGAGTCGCAGTTGGCTTACTGAGGGTGTTTTTCCCCAATATAGTTTCCCAATCACCTTTCACACAAATACAGGTAGATTACCTCTAAAATGCTTACTTTTTCATCCCTGCCCTATTAATGTTATTATCATATGTGAGTATAGCCTAAAACAGGTAGTGTGATGATGATGATGATGATGATGATGATAATAATAATGCAGTTCTAAATAAAATAATAATAATTTAGAAGTGTGTTTATAGTTTACAAGATGGGTGGTATTTGTTTCCATTTTTATGAAGAGTTGGAAGGGGTAAGTTGGTCAGGCTATAACCTTATAAGGGGTGTGCAATTAGTGAGAGTTTGAAAACCACTACATTACAAGAAAGTAATTTACTGAGGGTGTTTTTCCCCAATATAGTTTCCCAATCACCTTTCACACAAATACAGGTAGATTACCTCTAAAATGCTTACTTTTTCATCCCTGCCCTATTAATGTTATTATCATATGTGAGTATAGCCTAAAACAGGTAGTGTGATGATGATGATGATGATGATGATGATAATAATAATGCAGTTCTAAATAAAATAATAATAATTTAGAAGTGTGTTTATAGTTTACAAGATGGGTGGTATTTGTTTCCATTTTTATGAAGAGTTGGAAGGGGTAAGTTGGTCAGGCTATAACCTTATAAGGGGTGTGCAATTAGTGAGAGTTTGAAAACCACTACATTACAAGAAAGTAATGTATTGAAAAGGAAAAATATAAAGTTAGCGCCCATTAGATAGACTCTTCATAATTTTAATTAAAATTCTATTTACTCTAGTTTTAAATGTTCTCTAAATTTAGCTACTTAATTGAACCAGGGCTGTGGAGTCGGTACACCAAGCCTTGGTTTCCGACTTCTTTATTTTTCCACTGTCCGACTTCAACTCCAACTCCTTCATAAATTGGTAGAGTATCTTAATAAGTAATAACCAATTTGCTGCAGTTAAATGCTCCAATATAGACTAATTTATGGTAGTCTTCTTGGAATTATGAATGTATATTTAAATATTTGTAAATCCAAATTTAAAAATATTGCTCCTAAGGAATAAAAAAAAGTATAAAATTACATGTATTTACCATACATTGTCAAATAAGGTTTTATTTTGAAGCTTGACTTCAACTCCACCCAAAATTCCTTCCGACTCCGATATTACATCCCCGAGTTGAACACACAACTTCTTCTTTATAAGGTGTACCATTTTAGTTGAGACTCAAGAGTAAGATCAACCCTTGCTCTCTCCATAAAGTAGAAATGTCAAATACAAATGTAATCAATAGTATCGCCTGTCCGAAAACATTTATATTTTTATTTGAACTGATAATAGTATTTGAATTGAATATATGCCAGCATAATAGCAATAATAAAAGAATCACACAAAGTTTAAAGCATAGAAACTACGAGCCGCCAAGACATCCAGGTAGTTTTGTCCTCCCTCCTTCCTTTGAGGCGCAACTAAAATGGGATGCTAGGCCTAAATAGTCTCGCCAGAAGCAGGGTAAGGCCTCCAACCCACTCCTCAAGTTTGAGTTTGTCCAGTAGAATATTATTTAATCTGACACTTTAGCTCAGTTGGTAGCGTGTCTGTCTACTGAGCTAAGGGTCCCAGGTTTGATTCTTGGAAGGGTCGAAAAAATTATCATTGGTGAAATGTGGGTTTAGCCTTTCACATTGATAAATTAATGGCTGGTGACTGGATGTTGTGTCTGTTCCAGAATTAAGTTATATTGTAAGGCATATGAAGCTACGGCAGGCCTAGCCAGCCGGTAGTGGAAAATATATGGCTTGAATAAAAAAAGTGGCCCGGACCATATGCTGGAAATAGTAGTGTATGTAAAGTAAAGTAGGAGATTATTTAGTGTGATTAAGTTTAGTTATTTACAATTATGAAACAATGTCATAAACAGTCAAAAAAAGACTCAAACATAGTTCATTCATTCATTAATAATGTAATTTAGAAACAAGACTTTAAAATTCAGAATTAATGTTCCCATAAACAAATTTATGAACACTTAATTGTTAAATGTTCGGCATACTGGTAGGCCTACTTAGTTTTATGTAACTGCATAAAAATAAGTAGGCCAACCAGTATGCCAAACATTTATATTATAACATGTATTGTTATTTGAAGAGATTTGAAATGTGGTGCTAGAGAAGACTTGAGAAGATCAGGTGGACAGACAGGGTGACAAATGAACAAGTCCTAGGAAGAGTGGGTGGGATGTTTTAATTCTTCGGTACAAAACAAACAGGATATGACACATCCTTAGGAGGAACTGTCTTTTACAAGACATCATAGAAGGAAAGGTTGAGGGAAGGAGGAGCTTATGAATAGGAAGAGTGGTCTAAGTTCACTGACAAATAGAATGGACCTGTCATAAGATAGAATACCTAGCTAATAATAATGTGAAATGAATAAAAATACGAAACAAATTTTTAAATCTAACAACAATGCTATCCATAACTTCACTAATATTTCACAATCTGGGTTTGAATGTGCAGCAATGTTACAGACCAATTTTCTTAGAAAGAGCCTTATTCAACAGCTAGAAGATCTACTGTAGCAGATCAACTTTTACGTTTTCATACGTTAACTCATATGATCTGCAGCTGTCATTTTTGATAGAAAGTATGAGTACTTATAAATATCACTAATGGTATAGTTAGATTTTATAAATGGCTACAAAGAAATATGTTTGTATCTTATTCTTATCACTTCATATAAAAAATATGGTCTTCAGTTAATACAATCCAATCGCATTTATTTATAGAGTATCACTGTCATTCTGATCTTATATTCTTTTTTACCATATTCATCTCACAATTTACTCAGCAATAAACTATTTAGTACCATTTACAAAAGTGATAATCTTACATCTTGGATAAAAAATATACAATGTGTCATACAGTGGCAGTTTATTATGCATTTTGTAATTCAATGCCCCACACAAACTTCTTTTTCACTATGGATGGTCCAGAGTTCATGCAGCAGAGACAATCAGGAATAATAATATATTTAATATAACTTATTTTTATTATTACAAAAAAGTCTAAAATAAAATGGATAAAGGAATAAAATGAAAAACACATGATATGTTAAGTTTTTGCCCAGTTTGGATAGAAGCACAAAAACAATAATAAACTTGAAAATTATTTGATTTTGAAAAATGACTATTTTTAAAAATTAATATGTTTACCATCAAGGTTATTAATATATTCATCAAGGAATATGATATGGGTCCAGGGTCATTTTAAAGGAAGTGCACTTGCATTAGTGTGTATTTTGTGTCTTTTTAGCACCGTATCTTACTGCCTGTTTAGGTTATATGCTTATGTACTAATACACTAATGAGTTAAGGATGAGGAAAGTTGAATTAGAGGTAGTGTACCCACATGTGCATGGAGGGAGGGTGGAAAACATATAGGAAAAAACACTCTCGGTACACTCAACCGAGACTTGAACCTCAATCTCCCCATCATCGCATTAGACCATGTGGCCACCAAAGCGGGTATTAGTGGGTAAAGACTATGGTAAAAAAAACATTACTTTATAAGTCTACCATCATTGTACTCGTACCAATACTCAAACTTTCACCTCACCACTATCAGCAATTCAGTATATTGCTAGTCTGACATCTTAAACTGCTTAGCCACAGATGCTGGTGAACAACTATCAGAGTAAATTCTCTTGAATGTCAATACATCTAACAACTTGCCTTTAAATAAAACTTTTTGGGATTTCTTATTCAAATACATTTCAGGAAGCTATATAAATGGAGGACAATAGTCACACTGAACTAAGAGGTGAATGTAATTCCTAAAATATTTACATTTGAAGATGTTTAGTTATAAAATGTTACCTGAATCTCTTCTTGAATAGAATGTATGATGTTAGTACAAAGGGCCACAACAGATGCCTTTTTATTTTCTGAATTTAAATTGTCTTTTTTGTTGTCGTTGAGAGCAACACAAGTTGTTTTAAAATCTTCGTTGAGTTCATTAGAAACAAGATCTGAGTAAACATATTTTGATTCGGGCTTTTTTGACAGTTCATCGTGCAGATGTGTAGTCTGAAGAAAGGATGTTTGTGTGGAACAATCCACAGTGCTATTATTATAACAATGCTGGGAGAAGTCATCCAAAAGTTGATCACACAATGATAGATTAATGTTTGTTTTCCTACAAGAAAAGAAAGCAAAAATGCAACATGATTATTATTGATAAAAATTGGGAACTATTGACAGAGAGTATCATAAAAGAAAGGGCATATGCCCCATGTATAAGAATAAAGTACATATTTATATGTTATGAGACTATCAAAATGGTATATCAATAAAATAAAATAATATGGAATACAGTTTAACTCGAAACCTGTATAGTGGTTAAAACTCTAGGTATTTTCAAATTATTTCAAAATAAAATTTAAAACCTAAATTAAAGTGGGGTGTTTATGTCAAAATTATATGTAAGTATTCACTATTCATGATAGCCTAGGTTAGCCTTATTTTGGGGAGAAGGGGGGCTATTTACAGTGGTGAGCTGTAGTGGGTTTGCATGGGCTCGAGCAAGCTCATAGTTAAATTTTCCTTAAATTTGTGAGCACATTGTTAACATTTTCATTTATTTATTTAGTTTTGCAAAGAAACAACATAACATTTTTATAAATAGCCAATGGCAGGTTTTGGCATAGTCTTCTTATGATGATTTATATATTATCCTGTCTAGTGATCTTAGTGAGTTTGTTTTATATAGCAGGTTAGTGATTTTTTGTTCCAACATGTGTTTGGCGTGGCGTGCATAAGATATTTGATTGTAATACCAATAACTTAGTGAGACTATTTTTTAAATAATACTTAATTCATATAGATCTATATTCTTTGAAAACCTGAGTATAGATTTCTTATTTGGAATAATATTATTATATTTTTTAATGGATTTTAATAAACAATGTTAAAATATTTTCCTGCATCATTATTTTATTAATCTTTTCTTATATTAAAAATAAATTTAAGAATAAAAAAACTGCCAGTTCACCACTGGGTATTTGCCCCTATATTTTGAAACCTATGGGCCACCCATGTATGTTGAATTATGTAATAAAATAAAATATGTACCCATAATTATTAGTAGCTAGAACTATTTCAATATCCTAGTTATTGCCTTTCCATAAATAAACCAAGTAGACTATTGGTACATCAGTCCAATTAAATTGTACATACATAACATCTCTCTCTACTTGCTAACTTTTTTTATTGATGGGAATTGGTCTAAAGTTAAGTAACATGTTTAGAGTAACTATTTTATTATAAAATAATATTAGATAGGAGTTAGCAGCTCAAGGGTTGGTTTGATTCACTTCCTCCTCCATGTGAAGCAGCGTGCACACTCAGCCCTTTGGCTGGTTAGTGCAACTCATCTGCTCCATCTGAGAGCAAACACATGTACTAAGGAAGTCATTAATAAGTGTGTTAGTTTCCTGTAACCTTCCACACTGAACTTTTATCAGCGAGCAAGAAAGTGCCTAAAATATTTCTAAAAAGGCCTTTCAGAGCATGTTTTTCAGGAATCTTTAACCTGCCTCAATTTGCATTGTACCGACAACTTTACTTCCCCTCTAAAGGAAAGTGTGGTGAAAATTTGTCAACCTCGACCAGGTTTGAACCTGCAAACTGAGGCTCTTGAGATGAGCACTTTATATTAAGAACAACGAGGTTGACATAAAATGAGAATGAAAAGGTATGTAAGTGCATTCTATATTTGGTTGATGCTTATTTTCATGGTCATAGGTATTTTGAAATAAGACAAAATACTCATATTTTGATATATACAGATGGTTGATAGTGTTTCGTAGTTGAACCAAATGTAGACCAAAATAAATTCTTATTTTTTTTATTCTTACCTGAAGAGTTCTCCATATTTCTTGTACCCTGTGCTCAACCCTTTTTTCAAAGTTAGACTCAAACCCAGAATCCACCAGCTTACTCCCACAGCAAACATACATGTCTCGGCAAACTGGATGGTTGGAATATTAAATAACAGAGCAATGTCACTGAGATGGTGTTCGAAACTTTTAATCCCTAAAAAGAAAAAGTAAACAACAATAACCTACCAAATAGAACCCTTTGAGATTAATGGTCTACTTAAAGCATACATTTTCAGCTGAGTTACTTACCCTCTGGAGGAACACTTACTCAGCTACCACTAATATTACTTTCACTAGTGGCACTGCCATCAACACTAATATCACAACCAGTAGCCTAATAATAATGATGATGATGATAATGATATGCTTGTTACTTATATATAGGACATATTTTTTTTATATATCATGAAAAAAATAGAGGTAGGTATTAAAATTTTGAATTGCATATAAAGTTAGTTCTGTTGCAGAATCAGATCTTTATTTTATCATAGGAAAATCAACTCGGCTATTGTTGTATTGATAAGAACATTAATTGAGCCCAAAGGGATCGATGGAACCTTATTTTTTAATAGAGAAATGGTTTTAATTCATGGTGATTTTTCATCTTCAAGCTTTAGCCTATACACACGTATTTTATTGAAGACACCAAAAATACACAGAAAAGTATAAGAAATGCCAGAATGTATCTGTCAGAGGTAATTAAATTCAATTAAAGACATTGAGATAGTTAATTGATAATTTAATGACAAAGGTCATTGGATCAGGTCTTTCATTAATATAACATTATTGAAGTATTTTTAGTGAATAGAGACTTCACATTTCTTAATCATTAAATACACTAACTCAACATAAATTATTGTAGTTTTTTTTAATCAATACTAGTTTATGAATGAGAAATTTGACATATGCAATACAGTTATGATAGGCTAAATAGCTTTATTAACAATAATGATATAATTAAAGAGGTATTTTAACTATTTTTACTGACACTTTGTTGTGGTAGTAAATTAGCAATATACCTTACAGTAGCTGAGAAAACCATCTTTATACATGGAGCCAAACTAAATTATATATTTTGGAAACAAAGTACAGAATGTCGTTACAATTTTACATGGAGCCAAATTAAATTATATATTTTGGAAACAAAGTACAGAGTGTCGTTACAATTATCATATTGGCACTATATCTAATAAGGTTTTACATAAAATTATAATGTAGTGAGAGAGACAGGGTTCTCTCTTTTTTGAATGAAAACTAATTATCTATTTCATGTACTACTGGGAAGTGTGGACTGCCAGATTCTAAGTGGCCCGAGACTATAAATATGACGGCCACTTAACATATGTTCATAAATACCGTACTGAAGCTTTGTTTCAATGTAAGCTCAAGTGATGAGGTAAAGTAGGCTATATATATGTTTATTATGAGACTATTTAATCTTAATTTTAGCTACATTATCAATAATTACATAGCTATTCAGTCAACTAACAACATCAGCTTTTACTTTCTAAGGGACATGAGCAAATAAATATATTTCTAAATTGTTAGACAAAATCTGGAAAACTAGTTTCGATATATTTAAGCTATTAACCACCTATTTCTTGTGTAGATTACAAAGCTAGTAGTAGCAGTCAATATTCACAAAACAAATGCTTCTGTGTTTGTATTAAGAAATTGATTATAAACAACATCAAAACACAACTAAAGGAACCATTTTATACATAATGCCACCCTCTATATCTCCACAAATGAGGTATTATCATCACCTCAGACTTACTCACAGGAATTTTTGGTTAAAATTTAATATAAACAATTATTTAGAATTCAATAGATAGCATTATTGATTTTAGTTAGAAATATTTATGGCAGCCCAAATAAAAACCAACCCCCCGGGATATAGCCTAGTGTCCCGGCGGTCCAATCCACCCCAGACTACTGGCACCATATTAAAACACATTTACAATTAACTTTACACCTCTTCCATGTTGTCACAGTGAGTAACAAACTCAACTTAAAGGACTCTCCAATGTATCACGTGGGTAAACCATTTTAAGACGTTCTTCAATAAATTACAACAGTTGAGTCCACTATATTTTGTGATTTACCTCTACCTCGCCTCCAAGCAATGCTCACACAGAGCAACTTTTTTCTCTGAGTGATACTGTGGAGGTGAATCCAATAAGAGCAATGTCAGCCTCATCGAAAGCAAAATACAATTCAGATCAGAAAATATATATTATTCTGCAAGTATTTATATTTTTGGAGGAAATTACACACAAATATATGTTTTTTAATTCCAGAAATAGAAAGGGCCTAGGCCCTAAAAGGAATAATAACATGAGAGCAAATAAAATATGGTATCCTGTATGATTGAACTATACATAACTTAATTTATTTTAGTTTCAAATGTGATCACCGCACAATACCTATTTACTTTTTTTTGTAAAACATTTCAATATTAGTTAGGTACTATATGAACCACATTATACTAATTGTCATTTTGTGCAGATGATGATGGTTGTTGATGATGGTGGTTATTATTGTTGTTATTGTTATTACTCTTATTACTATCATCATTATTATTAACACCACAACTTACTACCCGATTAGGTTGCACACAGTTGTGGAGTTAATTCTGTTAAAAGTAAGCACAAGTATGCTATATTCCACTACCGTAACTTTTGTTTTTAAATATTACACAAATTTTGTTGTTTATTTATGAAAATTAGTTTAAATATTCCGCGTCTATATATTCTGTAACCAGAAGATTTTTTATATTGTTTTTCGGTTCATATGTAATGAGGTTTTTAGTTGTTCAGTTTGTTGCCAAGTTTTAATCTTTAAATGTGAGTTTTTCAGTAATGTGTTATAAGTGAAAATAAGAACACAGTTCACACTTTAAACTGATGCCATTGAACAATTAGACTGTATTGTGATACAGGCCTACTTTTAATTATGTAATTAGTCTTGGGCTCCTTTTCTAATTGCTGTGTACATTTTATTTCAAAACATCTTGGAACACAGACTCCAAAACAATTATGGTGAACTGAATTCAACTTTTCCGACACATCCAGAATGATAATTTTGTTTCGTGGCATCCACCCCTTCTGAAGGTCTTAATGTGATTTGGGCTAAGAGGCTGGTGGTTTCCAGTAACAGTGGTGGAGAGAAGACCTCTGGGTGAAGTCACAGTAAAGAGAGTGTTACGGAAATACACTTTTAAGCAGTTTCTTGGATTATTAAAGCAAAACTATCTAACTTGAAAATTAAAAAACAGGCTCAGCATGAAGCAGATAAGTAACACTTTTTCCCAGCATAATGGCAACATTTCTGCATTGTGTTAAACATAATTAAAAAATAAACTCTCTTGTGTTACAAAAGGACAAAATAAATACATGGTAAAATCTTGTGAAAACTTAATATAATAATTCTCCTCTTCTTTAGATTGCAGAAGGTTGGTATTTGTTGTGAATAGTTGGTACTGTATATAGTTTGTAAAAAAATGTTTGCATTAAGTTATTTTTTTATTATTAGTATTTTTCAAAATAAAAACACAGAAGGACAGTTTTGTCACAGTTATAATTAGTTAATAAGTTTGCATTAGATTGTAGTGGCAATTGCTGTCTAGACATATGAGACTGTCAAAATGTAAAAATACTTTATTAGTGAGATGTTTTAACATGCCCTTTCTGAGCATACAGACCATATCAGCACATGACTTAAATCTAATAAACGAACACAACACCCATTTGTAAATGGATCCTTGGGTAAGGGAAGCTCACTGCACCAACAATAAATGTTTCAGCACCATTGGGAATCAAAACCAGGACTCTTGAGTCAGTAGTTGTGAACATCACCAACTGAGCCACACAGTTCTAAAATTAGTGCTTAGTTTACAAGAATTTTAGTCATACATTACTCGTGGTTATGTTTCAAAATTGGTGCTTCCGGTCAACGTAGGCCTTTAGTCTTTAAATTTGGCATAACTTCTTTAATCATATTTCATTGCACCTTTGGCCTTTATCCAAGAGCTATTGAATTCGTAAACAGCACAAAACAGCATTGGAGTATGTAGTTTCTAAAACAATTCTTTTAAATGTTTAACTGATAAAGTTTTTTATTCAGTATTAAAATTACAAATAGGCCTGCAAATATTAGTTTGATCTTCATGATAATTTAGTTTGGTTACAAGAAATACAAAATTACCTCAATACATATTAGGTTTTATGATTTGTTAAACAAATATATTATTAGTTGGTTTGTTTGTTTTTAAATACATAGCTCTATAATATGCAAAGTTTATTTTTACAAAATATTAATGGAGCTAGTCATGTCCCTCACATATGATATCATGGGTATTGAAAGAATGTGAACTATAGCTTCCGAAAAATATCTTCTACTGATATATCTGATATATTGTCTCAATCATCTGGTCAAAACACTGTCTTACTAGTATCAAGACACTTCATTCCCATTGCTTGGAACTCATTGTTTGGAAAAACTGATTGTATGAAGCAGACATAAAGAAATTCCTGTTGTTTGCTAGATACAAACTTTACAAGAATGTATTTTGCCTGCTTATTAAAGGACATTTTAATTCTAGGGGAGACTCGTAGCATATAAGCTAAAGGAAATATTTTTCATTATATATATATTTTTTTTAGTAAAACAACTAACCATCCTAAGTGGAAAAACACCATTTTTGGCTTAGCAAAAATTCATATTTAGAAGACATTTTGTAAACTGATGTCCTTCCGTAACACAGTTTTCTACCTTTTTTCAACCTTAATCTCACATAAGATTAAAATAAGCTTAATAAAATCAATAAGATATTTATCATATGAAAGAACAATTAATTTGCTACAATTTGATATTAAACATGTCACGGTTGAATAAAATTTATAGTTAATTTTAATCTTTCCAATATTTTCATGGCTTCACCCCCCTGCACTCCTGCAGGGGTCTAGTGTAAAAGTACCCCTGCATTGTAGGGGTTGAGGAAAATATTAATTACTTGTACATTTTTGCTTGAGTTATTGTAAAATCAAATGTAACTTATTCATAATTAATTTTAGATTAAATTGGGACATAGAATTGCTGAACAGCATTTATTTTTTATAATGAATTAAATCTAAAATCTAAAAGTAACTATTATGTAACATAAAAGGTAGTGTAGAAATTGTTCCCTTTGATAATATGCATGTGTAGGGTGGATAGTCAGTGCTCGGACAGTTGTAGACGGCAAAACACAGTGTAATCTAATACTAATAATATCAGCCTTTCCTGTCTCATTTTCCTTGCCCTTCCTATTTTCATGTTTCCCAGAAGATCTCTACAAGTTGAATAGAAAGGTGTTTGTCAAAAATAGTATGCTTATTAAAACTATCGAGTGGTTTGGAATGAAGTTAAAATACCTAATTAGTTAGATGTTTGTTTTCCATTCAAAATTATAATAGGCCTACCATCAGGCATAGGGTTCAGTACAGTATTATATTATGTATTTAATACTTGCGAAAATTTTGTATCAAAATATTACAGTGGACGGTAAACATTTGAAATAATAGGCCAAAGGTAGAATGTAACTTTTTATATTTTTAATGTTTATGACTAGTTTACAAAATGATAAACTCAAATCAACAATTACAATTCAAAAGACCTTTGAAATAGCTTATAGAGGTATTTATATAGGCCAACAATTGTCTTGCCTCTGGCAGTTGGGGGGACACCCCCCCCCCCTAAATATTCCCGTAGTCTTATGTGCAGGGGTTGGGTAGCTCATATTA